>SJYC01085763.1:0-21591 GCA_006408675.1 Madoqua kirkii | reverse complement strand
ATTTCTACTATATTTTTCATGTTTACTAGGAACAAGTATTTAGCTCTTTTGGAAAGGGTGAAAAATGTAGTTTTATTTCATCATCTATCCATTTTTAAACAGAATAAATTTTGTGTATGTATGGTAAATTTAGTATTTATTTGCAGGATTGGCTAAGTATCTAAAATGAAAAATATTGGTATGATAAGTGTTTTCTCTTTTTAAGATATGGATGATTCTGAGGTACAAAAGTAGCAGTAATATTACTACTTATATGACTGTGGAAACAGAATCAAGTTGTTGTCGTAAGATAATGAACTGGAGTGTAATAGCATTAATTTGTTATGGTCCAGCTCATACTTACTTATTTTTAAACTAGGTGTTGTGAACTCACTTTACCTGCATTAGGTAAATGCAGGTAAAGTGGGGAACATAGCAATTAACAAGAGAACCCTTACCCTCGTAAAGTCTGTAGCTTATCAGGGAAGGTGAATAATGAACCAGTATTAACTGTTGCACTTCACATAGGTATATCTTCTAGAGCTGGTATTAAAGTTTCCAAACAATTCAGATTCTACAGAATCACTTAATAAACCAGCATTTCTTGGGATAAGCTAAGTTATGATGAGTTAACAATAGCAAGAACAACAAATGTTCCTCAGTGACTTGAAACAGCAAATCTGTATTTTGCACTTAAGTAATACCCACAGTTGGCTGGCAAAAGGCATCAGTTCATTTTAGTTTGATGGAGGCAAAACCGTCTTATAATGCTGCTATTTCAATTGTGGTTATTTAGGGTGCAATTTAGTAGAGGGAGAGAGAGGTAGAAATTTCTTGCTCTGGCAATTAAATGCTTCTGCCCCAAAGGGACATATTTTTTACTCACATTTCACATGGCTACATAATTTCATGGGATGGACTGCATTCAGTGGACCCTTAACAAGTGAGATAATCTCAAATTCTCAATCAATCATGGCATTAAGATCAAAGTCTAGGATTTCTGAATGATACAAAGTATTATTCCTATCAAAGGGTAAGTGCTTGTCAATTCAGCTGTGGTTTCTATTGATTCTATAATGAACCAGTATTAACTGTTGCACTTCACATAGGTATATCTTCTAGAGCTGGTATTAAAGTTTCCAAACAATTCAGATTCTACAGAATCACTTAATAAACCAGCATTTCTTGGGATAAGCTAAGTTATGATGAGTTAACAATAGCAAGAACAACAAATGTTCCTCAGTGACTTGAAACAGCAAATCTGTATTTTGCACTTAAGTAATACCCACAGTTGGCTGGCAAAAGGCATCAGTTCATTTTAGTTTGATGGAGGCAAAACCGTCTTATAATGCTGCTATTTCAATTGTGGTTATTTAGGGTGCAATTTAGTAGAGGGAGAGAGAGGTAGAAATTTCTTGCTCTGGCAATTAAATGCTTCTGCCCCAAAGGGACATATTTTTTACTCACATTTCACATGGCTACATAATTTCATGGGATGGACTGCATTCAGTGGACCCTTAACAAGTGAGATAATCTCAAATTCTCAATCAATCATGGCATTAAGATCAAAGTCTAGGATTTCTGAATGATACAAAGTATTATTCCTATCAAAGGGTAAGTGCTTGTCAGATTCAGCTGTGGTTTCTATTGATTCTAAGAATTCTGAAATAAAAGCACAAGTTACCTCCCCTGGCCTCATGCACCATACTCAATATATCAGTCAGTTCAGTTCAGTTCAGTCGCTCAGTCATGTCCAACTCTTTGTGACCCCATGAATTGCAGCACGCTAGGCTTTCCTGTCCATCACCAACTCAAACTCATGTCCATTTAGTCAGTGATGCCATCCAGCCATCTAATCCTCTGTCGCCTCCTTCTCCTCCTGCCCCCAATCCCTCCCAGCATCACAGTCTTTTCCAATGAGTCAGCTCTTCACATGAGGTGGCCAAAGTACTGGAGTTTCAGCTTTAGCATCAGTCCTTCCAAAGAACACCCAGGACTGATCTCCTTTACAATAGACTGGTTGGATCTCTTTGCAGTCCAAGGGACTCTCAAGAGTCTTCTCCAACACCACAGTTCAAAAGCATCAATTCTTTGGCACTCAGCTTTCTTCACAGTCCAATTCTCACATCCATACATGACCAGAGGAAAAACCATAGCCTGGACTAGATGGACCTTTGTTGGCAAAGTAATGTCTCTGCTTTTGAATATGCTATGTAGGTTGGTCATTACTTTCCTTCCAAGGAGTAAGTGTCTTTTAATTTCATGGCTGCAGTCACCATCTGCAGTGATTTTGGAGCCCCCCAAAATAAAGTCTGACACTGTTTCTACTGTTTCTCCATCTATTTCCCGTGAAATGATGGGACCGGATGCCGTGATCTTCATTTTCTGAATGTTGAGCTTTAAGCCAACTTTTTCACTCTCCTCTTTCACTTTCATCAAAAGAATAAAAAAGAATAACAGTAATAAACAACCCCATTTGTGATGAGAAAAAATGAAAGACACACAGTAGTGTTTCTTCATAGTTTTTCTGAAATCCGCTGGCATATACATTCAGGGCCACATACTCTAGGAGTGAGGACTGCTCATTAGTAAGGCCCTGAAAGTACTCGTAGGAGGAAATCCTTTGCTCATTGTTGTCTATGGCCCTTAGCTCAATCCTAAAAGTGACATTTTCTTGAGCATCTTTATAGGTTACCACTTGGATTGGGAAGTTGCGGTTCATGAAGTAGGTTTTCTGAGCTGAAATTAAAGTAATGTTTAATGAGACCAAATTTACTTGGCTGGGAATTGGCAGGACTTGAATCACTAACTGGTTTACTCAGTTAATTTGAAGTTGTCCTTCCAGCCAAACATGGACATAACACTGGTATCATTCACTTATTCAACAAACATTTACTGAGAGCTTGCATTGTATTGATTGCCATTCTAAGATATATTAGTGATCAAAATAGGCAAAGGTTCCTATCCTTGCACAGCCTGTATCCTATGTACAAGAGAAGTGTTAGTTGCTCAGTCTAAAGGTAATGTTTCCTCTCTCATCAGTTTAGTTCAGTTCAGTTGCTCAGTCGTGTCCGACTCTTTGCAACCCCATGGAATGGAGCATGCCAGGCTTCCCTGTCCATCACCAATTCCTGGAGGTTGCGCAAACTCATGTCCATCAAGTCAGTGATGCCATCCAACCATTGCATCCTCTGTCATCCCCTTCTCCCCCTGCCTTCAAACTTGCCCAGCATCAGGGTCTTTTCCAATGAGTCAGCTCTTCACATGAGGTGGCCCAAGTATTGTAGTTTCAGCTTTAGCATCAGTCCTTCCAATGAATATTCAGGACTGATTTTCTTTAGGATACACTGGTTTGATCTCCTTGCAGTCCAAGGGGCTCTCAAGAGTCTTCTCCAGCACCATAGTTCAAAAGCATCAGTTCTTTGGTGCTCAGCTTTCTTTATAGTGCAACTCTCACATCCATACATGACCACTGGAAACACCATAGGTTTAACTAGACAGACCTTTGTTGGCAAAGTAATGTCTCTGTTTTTTAATATGCTGTCTAGGTTGGTCATACTGTTTCTTCCAAGGAGCAAGCATCTTTTAATTTCATGGCTAATGTCACCATCTCCAGTGATTTTGGAGTCCCCCAAAATAAAGTCTCTGACTATTCCCGTTATTTCCTCATCTATTTGCTATGAAGTGATAGGACCAGATGCCAAGATCAGCCTTGAATTAAAATAAATAAATTTAAATTAAAAAAAGAAACCTTATAACTCAAAATAATAAAAAACATTAAAAATGGGAGAAAAAAGATCTTAGTTTTCTGAACGCTGAGTTTTAAGCCAATTTGTTCACTTTCCTCTTTCACTTTCAACAAGAGGCTCTTTAGTTCTTTGCTTTCTGCCATAAGGGTCGTGTCATCTGCATATCTGAGGTTATTAATATTTCTCCCAGCAATCTTGAATCCACCATATGCTTCATCCAGCCCCTGATTTTGCATGATGCATTCTACATGTAAGTTAAATAAGCAGGGTGACAATATACAGCCTTAATGTACTCCTTTCTTGATTTGGAATCAGTCTGTTGTTCCATGTCCAGTTCTAACTGCTGCTTCTTGACCTGCATACAGATTTCTCAGGAGCCATCTTTTGAAGAATCTTCCACAGTTTGTTTTGATCCACACAGTCGAAGGCTTTTGCATAGTCAATAACGCAGAAGTAGATGTTTTTCTGGAACTCTCTTGCTTTCTCAATGATCCAGTAGATGTTGGCAATTTGATCTCTGGTTCCTCTGCCTTTTGTAAATCCAGTTTAAACATCTGGAAGTTGATGGTTCATGTACTGTTTAAGCCTGGTTTGGAGAATTTTGAACATTACTTTGCTAGAATGTGAGATGAGTACAATTGTGTGGTAGTTTGAACATTCTTTGACACTGCCATTTTTTGAGATTGGAATGAAAACTGACCTTTTCCAATCCTGTGGCCACTGCTGAGTTTTCCAAATTTGTTGGCATATTGAGTGCAGCACTTTCACAGCATCATCTTTCAGGATTTAAATAGCTCAACTGGAATTCCATCTCCTCCACTAGCTTTGTTCATAGTGATGCTTTCTAAGACCCACTTGACTTCACATTCCGGGATGTCTGGCTCTAGGTGAGTGATAACAGCATTGTGGTTACCTGGGTCATGAAGATATTTTTTTGTATAGTTCTGTGTATTCTTGCCACCTCTTCTTAATATCTTCTGCTTCTATTAGGTCCATACAATTTCTATCCTTTATTGTGCCCGTTTTTGCATGAAATATTTTTTTGGCATCTCTGATTTTCTTGAAGAGGTTTCTAGTCCTTCCCATTCTATCATTTTCCTCTATTTCTTTGCATTGATCACTGAGGAAGGCTTTCTTATCTCTCCTTATTATTTTTTGGAACTCTGCACCCAGATGCCTATGTCTTTCCTTTTTCCTTTGCATTTAGCTTCTTTTCTTTTCTCAGCTATTTGTAGGGCCTCCTCAGACTACCATTTTGCCTTTCTTTTTCTTGGGGATGGTCTTGATCCCTGCCTCCTGTACAATGTTTCAAATGTCCATTCATAGTTCTTCACACACTCTGTCTATCAGATTCAATCCCTTGAATCTATTTGTCACTTCCACTGTTTAATTGTAAGGAATTTAGGTCATATCTGAATGGTCTAGTGGTTTTCCCTACTTTGTTCAATTTAAGTCTTAATTTGGCAATAAGGAGTACATGATCTGAGCCACAGTCAGCTCCCAGTCTTGTTTTTGCTGACTGTATAGAGCTTCTCCAATTTGACTGCAAAGAATATAATCAATCTGATTTCGGTGTTGACCATCTGGTAATGTCCATGTGTAGAGTCATCTCTTGAGTTGTTGGAAGAGGGTGTTTGCTATGACCAGTTCATTGTCTTGGCAAAACTCTGTTAGCCTTTGACCTGCTTCATTTCGTACTCCAAGGCCAAAATGCCTGTTACCTCAGGTATCTCTTGACTTCCTACTTTTGCCTTCCAGTCCCTTATGATGAAAAGGACATCTTTTGGGGGTGTTAGTTCTAGCATGTCTTGTAGGCCTTCATAGAACCATTCAACTTCAGCTTCTTTAGCATTACTGGTCAGGGCATAGATGTGGATTACCATGATACTGAATGGTTTGCCTTGGAAATAAACAGAGATCATTCTGTCATTTTTGAGACTGTGCCCAAGTATTGCATTTCAGACTCTTCTGTTGCCTAGGATGCTACTCCACTTCTTCTAAGGGGTTTTTGCCCACTGTAGTAGACGTAATGCTCATCTCAGTTAAATTCACTCATTTCAGTCCACCAGTCCACCAGTTCACTGATTCCTCTCTGACAATTTTCCCTTTCTCTTCTTTCTGGCTATCCCAAGATTCTTGAGTAAGCTAGCTGATCAAGAGGGTAATATTAATACTTTGATTGACTAGTTTACCCATGTTCAAACATTGTGCCTAAATATGAATAACAACTTTTTTATAACTTAAAAACATTTAGTGCTTTTTAGATATTCAATACGTATTAATGAGTGCATGCTAAGTCACTTTAGTCATGTCTAACTCTTTGTGACCCCATGAACTGTAGCCCACCAGGTTCCTCTGTCCAGGAAATTTTTCAGGCAAAAATATTGGAGTCAGTTATCATTCACTTCTCTAGGGGATCTTCCTCATCCAGAGATTGAGCCCAGGTCTTCTGCATTGCAGGCAGACTCTTAACCATCTGAGCCAACAGGGAAGCCACATACAGGAAGGGCTGAGGGTGGGTGTGGATGATTCATGTAAAACAGTTTGCGTAGATTTTCTGGAAAGAAAATTTCCCACCGACAGGTAAAAATTTTTGTTTAGTTCCCCTTGCCTTTCTGACAAACAGTATTTCTATCCTGGTAAGCACCCCTTTCCTCTGGGTGTCCTGTTCTCAGTTGATACCACACACATCAGATCTGTAAGTATACTGGAAACCATCTAGTCCAAATGTCTTATTTTGCAGATGTGACAGTTAAAGAAGCTTGGTTTATGTCTTCAGAGTGACTGACTGCCTTTGTCAGATGTAAGATTAACTGTAAGAGATTTCGCCTGAAAAGCAGATGAAAATAAAATAAAATCATTCCTTGACTTCTCTTCCCCTTACCTCAGTGCATGATGTTCCAACACTTGAGTCTTCCAGCTGATGTTTACTTGTGGTATATCTCTCCATGGAAGATGTAGCACTTACACCAGTCAGAAAGGGCTTTGTTGAAAGCAATAGTAAACATCAACACAGCAGTGACTTAAAACAGACACTGATTTCTCTCTCCGATAAAAGACATACAGAAATAGGCTGCTCAGGGGTGGTGAGCCCGCAATCTGCATGTTTCAGGTCCTTCTTGCTCAGCTCTCCACCATCCCTGGAGCGTGGCCCTTGTCCTCCTGTCCAGATTGGCTTGTCTGTCCATCATATTTGTATTCTAGATAGCAGGATGTTGGAAAGAGAAGAAAGAGGTAAAATATGAATGTTATTGAGTCAGTGTCAGTCAGGTGTGATCAGAAAAGCAGGACTAGTAAGAGTGAAGTCGAATAAGGGATTTATTTGAGGCACCTGACCTTCCAAACTGTGTGGGCTAGCCTGTTTCTGCTCTGCTGTGCTGGTTTTGTGTGTGGGTGCTGAGCCTGCCAGCAGGGCAGGCCATCTGAAAGGTGGACGTGTTCATGGTCAGTTTCACATGTCTCCTTGGTAAGGCTGCCACCCCCTGTCATTCAGCCAGGTGCTCTGTAGGGATTTTGT
Organism: Madoqua kirkii; assembly: GCA_006408675.1. Lineage (NCBI taxonomy): Eukaryota > Metazoa > Chordata > Mammalia > Artiodactyla > Bovidae > Madoqua > Madoqua kirkii. The sequence goes on along the minus strand of SJYC01085763.1, from coordinate 14,346 downwards.
ATTTGTGGCTGAAGTCTATAATCAGTTTAAGTAAGGAAGATTATCCTTGGTAATCTGGGTAGGGCTGATTCAATCCTTCGAAAGCAGAACCAAGGCTGTCCAGAAGAAGAAATTCCACCTCTGGACTGCAGCTTCCCCTCGTGTCTGCGAGGTCTAGCCTGCCCTTCCTGATGGCCTGCCTAACAGACTTGGGACTTAACCGAGCCAGCTTTCAGTGGAAGACAGTTCCTTGTAATGATTCTCTTAATTTGTATCTGCTGCTGGTTCTGTGTCTCTGGCAGAACCCTGACGGCACAGACTTGGGGAGAGAGAAACAAGGATGCCCTGGAAGCCACGCGGAGGAAGGAGAAGCTGCGTTCATCTTTAACTGCCTCCAAGCCTCCAGCTGCAAGGAGGCTGGTGGAAAGCTGGCACCCTTTGCTATGCAGTTAACCCACCTTGTCCAGGAGCTAGAGAAGCAGCAGGATCCAGCAGGGAGGGGACTGCGGCAGGCCCAGCTGCTCTGTCATGCTGATAGGACAGGACGAGCCGGCATGTCTGAGACCCGGTGCGCCAGCTGCAAGGGCCCCCAACTTTCCTGCGACCTTCCTAGTGTAGCCACTGCTGCCGCTGCACTTCTGCCTTCCTGACCTTGTGGGAATGTCTCCTGTGCCCATCCTAGTCCAGGACCAAACCAGAGGAGGGCAGCCTCGGAAACACTGCTCCAGCTGAGCTAGGCTGACACAGTACAAAACCACCACCACCAAGGTATCTCTGGGGAGGTTTCTTGGAAGCTTCCAGATGCCGATTTATTTTATAGCTGCTTGGCCGGATCATGCAGAGCGTATTTGGCTGTGTGTGTCAAAATGACAGGCTCTCTTCCTTTGAAAGGGAGGATGAACTTGGGGTTGCTAACTAATCCTTTCAGTCAGAGGACTGCTCTTTACAGGACGCAGTTCCTATCTTCTGAAGCCTAATTTTTAGGAGGGGAAAAAATATACTGTACAAACCTGTGTTTTAAGCTTCGTAAACAGAAATATTTCACCTTCGTCAGTTCAGTTCAGTCACTCAGTCGTGTCCGACTCTTTGTGACCCCGTGGACTGCAGCACGCCAGGCTTCCCTGTCCATCACCACTTCCCGGAGATTGTTCATGTGTCCGTAGGGTCAGTGATGCCATCCAACTATATCATCCTCGGTCGTCCCCTTCTCCTCTTGTCGTCAGTCTTTCCTAGCATCAGGGTCTTAACACTGAGTCAGTTCTTTACATCAAGTGGCCAAAGTATTGGAGCTTCAGCATCAGTCATTCCAATGAATATTCAGGACTTCCCCTTCATGGTCCCTTGGAAAACCTCATGGGGTGTTTTTATGTTAAAAAAAAAACAACAAAAAACCGTTCATATATAAAGTATGATTCCCAGGACAGCAGTGAAGCACTTATAAGCGGGAGATTCTTTACTCTAGGTGTCAGAGGGTATCTTCTATAGATTAGCAGCAGCACTTCTTAAAAGCCTTGAGGGGATGCTTTCTTTCTCAGGAAGAAGAAAATGCAGAGTCAGTGACCAGGGACTTCAGTAAATGGAATGCCTTTGGGGATCTACTTTAGTACAATGCAAAGGAAATCACAGATTTACATAGACAAAATGCCTCTTTGTGTGTACAAATTCAACCAGATCAACTCCAGTCTATATATTATGTAAGACATATATTTGTCTATACATACATTGGAGAAGCAAATGGCAACCTACTCCAATGTTCTTGCCTGGAGAATCCGGTCGGGGGGGGGGCGGAGCCTGGTGGGCTGCCATCTATGGGGTCACACAGAGTCGGACATGACTGAAGTGACTTAGCAGCAGCATATTATGTCTGTGGAGCTTTATCACAGACCAGGCACTGGTCTAAGCAATGTAAGTAGATTAGCACATGAAAACTAACTAGAACCTCATAGAGTATTTACTGTCACTATTATTCATATTTTACAGATAAGGAAGTGTAGCACACAAATAAAGTAAATTCAACAAGAGGTTGAACTCAAGACTGATACTCTGGAGGTGAACCTAAGACTGATACTCTGGAGCCCTTCTCTTACATTTCCGCGATTCACTCATCCCAGAAATAATACATCCAGTACCCTCTCTATTCTAACTAAGGCAGGAAAGTGAATAGAGGAAAAAATGTTTCAACAAAAACAAACACTTAAAGCAAGAGTTTCCCCTCAGCCTACATATAACTGTAAAATTAATTATGTGCCCTATTTTATAATCGTTCTGATTAAATACAGTGAAATAAACAGTAACCTCTTACTATTTTGGGATCAGTTTTAAAGGAAAAACCCTGAAAGTGAAAGGGAAGAAGAGGTGAGGCTCGGTGGGATTAGCACCCCCAGGCAGACCGGAGGAGGTCTGTGATGGGGGTCCACGCTCTCCCCACACTGAGCGGACAGACAGAGCCCTCCTACTGTGAGGGCAGATGTTTGATCCTCCTCTGAAGCACCCAGGGGTCCTTTGAGGGGTTGCACAGCCCCCCGGGGGCTCAAGAACTGTTTTGGGAAGGAGTACATGAAAGAAAGGGCTTGGGAGGCAGGTATCAGTTAGGGCCTTCCAGACTGTCGCACTGTGCTACACTCTATGCCAAAGGTAGGACTTAGATGTTTTCTCCTGTGTCAGTATCCACTGGCGCCAGGAACCCATGTACGACACCGACACCGTAACTGGCCTGTTTTTTAATGGGGGGAGGGGTGTCATTGTGGGATTTGACCCAGAAACCAGCCAGAGGTGTGTATTTTGCTGACAGCCAGCTCTGAGACCCCTGGTAAGCAGGCAATTAGATAGCAAAGGATAGGATTCTTCATTGCCCTTGAAGTCACTTCGACCCTGTGATGACCATGTGACTGACAGATTAAAAACCCAGACAGGTTGAGTGTTGCAGAAAATATGAAATGAGCCTGAACCCTGTAAATCCATGGAGGATTTTTTTTTTTTTTTCTAGCCAGCTGATAACAAAAGGTCCCCAGCACGATAAACGGCCTGCCTGCAATTCAACTGTACAAGATCCTTTTGGCTCTCTTAAAAATAAATAAAATTGGAAATGGAAACGTGTGAAGACACACTGAACAGCAGCAATCAAGATTCCGAAGGCAAGAGACATTTATGCCATTCACAGAATTCAGGAAAACAGCTTGTCTGTCTGTGGAAGGCTCTCCCAGCTCCAAAGGCTGAGCGCGGCTCGGCGAGTTCCCCGCCGCTGCTGGAGGCGAGCTATAAATAGAGCGGGGCGGGAAGCGCCCTGCTCAGGGGGCGGGCGGGAGATCCCGGGCTCTCCGCTCCCCACCTCCGCCCGCGGCGCGCGCTCTGGGCCGGGGAAGCCTGCGCGGCAGGCCGGCCGCCTTAACCCTCGCCACTCCGGGTAGCTACGGAAGCAGCTACCGGCGGGGAGGGCGTGATGGCCAACCGGCGGGGAAGGGAAGAGGAGCCACGCTTCTCACCTGGGCCTGGCAACCCTCCACCGGGGATCTCTCCACCCCCTTCTCTTTCCCTTCGAGCTTTGGTTAACCCTTGAAATCCGGCCTTGAAATACACAAGAGGGGGGTTGTTCCCTGACTTGAAGTCCAGCGGCTGAAATCCAGATCTTTTCAAACCATCCCAAATTTGGTTTGAGGAATCATGCTGGCCGTCCTATTTCGGCGTGGCGTGCCCTCCCCCGTGCTGCTCTGGACAGCTCCTTTCCTCGGGAGGGAACTGTCAAGCGAGGTGTGTCTGTGTGCGCGCGCGTGTGTTGTTTTCGGCGCATGCACACCCCTCGGTAGCCTCAAGGTCGGCAATACCCCGAGCATTCCCGGCCCCCCCGCCGTCCGGGCTCGGCCCTGCCAGGCACGGAGGGAAGAGAGAGGGAGTCCCCCGTCCCGGCAGGGCGTTCTGAGAGCGGTTTCAGCGTCCGGCAAGGTCGGTGCTGAAGCAGGGCTGGGCGCGGAGAAGCTGGGCTCCGGAGGGTGGACCCCGAGCAGCCGCCACTGGGCGGCAGGGACCCGGCCCGGCCGCTCGGCGCGCCAGGACTCCCCCGGGGGTGCTCGGAGACCCCGGAGAGGAGGAACGCGGAGGGGCGCGGGGCTCTCCCAGGCGGCCAGCTGTCCCGGAATTTGAAGACCGGAGAGGCAGCTGGTTCCTGGCCAGGACTCCTGATCTCTTCTCAGATGGAAACAGTTTCTCCAGGTGAACCTGCTGGAATTCTCAATGGAGTCTCACTCGGGTTTAGTCTCCTGGTACATTTAACCGAGGCCGCATTTATCCCCGTGAGAGGAGGAAGGTGCCAAATGGAGCGGGGCTCTCGGTTGCAGAACACGGTAAGCTGGAGACGAAGGTGACATTGCCTGGGGCTGGGGTGACGTGGAGGGGCACAGATTTAATGGGACCCTCCTCTCCCAGCCAAGACGGTGAAAGGGAGTTTGCCTTGGGCTTCCACTCCCGTTTACCCCCCCAGGCCTTCTCTGCTCTATCTTTTCCCTGCCTCCACTCCTAAGTTAAAAAGAAACAGTCCCCTGGGTGGGTGGGTGGTGGAGAGACTCCCTTATGTTCTTATTTTCGGCGTGTTCAGGGTCTATGCTAGTCGCAGATGCCACAGTGCGACCTGAAATTTCCCATCGCCCCTCCTTCTCTTCCACCTCTCCTCCCTTCTCCCTTGACTGAATTGCCTGCTCCCCTCTCTCCTGATACAGCCTACTTTTCTTTCTTTATCATCCTCCTTTCTAAGTTTCCTTTTCTCTCTACAAAAATTTGAACCATAAGGCAGGGAGGGAGGCGGGAATGTTGTGACTGTAATGTACTGCTGGAGCGAGAGGGTGATGGGTTGATGGTTTATGAAGCATTTATTCATCAAGCATTGTTGAACACTCACTCTGCCCACTTCTTCCTGTATTCAATGACCAGACCATTTTCTCAAGAATAAACTGCCCCAGCTTTTCCCTGAGAACCTCTCTGCTTTTCTGTAGGCTGCAGGAGTGGACATCTGCAGGGCGTGAGGAAGAGGAGGGAGTGTCTTAGATCCAGGCTGGTTGGGTGTCCTTGGAGTCCTGATAATTAATCACACATTAATCATGTTAACCATTTACCAAGCACTCACTGTGTTTGTGGAATTGTTCTAAGGACTTTACAAGAATTGTTCTAAGATCTTTACAAGTATTCACTCATTTAAACCTCGTAACAACCCCATGAAGTAGTGACTACTATTATTTTTTACAAGTGAGATAGGAACGGAAGAGTTAAATAATTTGTTCATGTTCACACAACTATTGAGTGGAGGAGCTGTGATTGGAACACAGAACATCAGACTCTGGATCACAACTCTTAATCTATTATATATCTGTGTCATTAGATATTTGTCCATCTATCCGAGATGGATGCGTGAACAAGGCAACCCAAATCCTTGGAATCTGGATTTTACTTAAGGGAAACAGACAATTATTCAGCAGATAGACTGGATAACTTCAGGCAGTGGTAGATGCTGCAAAGAGAACAGAGTTTGTACTAGGGAGTGGCGACCTTCATGTGGAGAGTAGAGAGGGACATTCTCTTTGTGGGGAGAACTTTCAGGCTGAGACTTTAAAGCACTGAGGAAAGGAAGTACAAATAGCTAGTGAATGTGTACTAGTTATTAACTTTAGTAATTACAAGAATGCAGATCAAAGTCATATTGTGTATCCCTTTGCACCCATTTGGTTGGCCTTAAATTAAGAAGTTTGAAAACATCAAGTGATTTAAGAGGGTGTCGATCCTCAGGACCTTCCAGCATAGCTGATGGCAGTGTAAATTAGGACTTTGGGAAATGTTTGGCATTGTGACTTTGGGAAATGTTTGGCATTGTGCCCTAATTTGAACATTTGTACACCTGTGATCCAATTGTTCAACTCACTCCTAGGTTTATATATACTAAAAACTCTTGGATTTGTTCAACAGGAGACATGTATATGAACATTCATAACAGTCTGATTTTAATGACAGTCTGGAGAGAACTTCAATGCCCATCACCAAGGAACAGATAAACAGTGTAATATTTTCACAAAGAGGAATATTATACAGCAGTCAAAATGAATTAACTGAGTGACACATAACAATATAGTGCATACAAGCTATATAATATTAAGTGAAAATTGGCTGAAAGATTACATACAGCAAGACAATTTCATGTTGAAAATTAACGAAAAACCCTACCACTTAGGAATATATGTAGATGCATATACAAAAATAGGAAATTTATGTAAATACAAAAGCAAGAGAATAAGACTCTGAGATTTGTACTTGTGGTGACCTTAGATAGGGAGAAGCCAGGTGACCATATGGTTCCGTAGGGGTGAGTCAGTGGCAGGGTCTCACCTGAGTTTTGACTGGTAGGGCCAGGTCTGCTTATTACATTGTTAAAAATAACTTGTAAATAATGAAAGGTGACAGGCCATGCATGCAACTAATGAAAGTAAATGATGAATTAAACATTAAGACTAACTGTGTTCTGTGTTGGAAAGGTAGGAAAGAACAGAAATAGACACCTCAGTCTGGCAAAGGGAGGCTGACGTTTCTCAGAATGGGGAGGGTACCCAGAGTCAGGGTTGGTCTGCAGATCAGACAGGTGGCCTGGAACCAGATCTTGCAGAGCCTTGTAGGTCAAGCTAAAGACTGAAGGGTTTTAAGCAGAGAGAGAAATAGAATTGGATTTAAGGTTTTCAAAGCTCCTCTGTGGCTGTGTGGAGAATAGGAAGGGCACTTGAGAGGCCACTGTAGTAAGAAAGGAGAGGAGATGGTGGCGTGGGTGCAGCTGTGTTTTTGCACGCTACTTACTGCATCGTGCACTAGCCTGGAGGTCAAGTGGAGGTCAAAATCTAGTTCTTGCTCCCTTGTCAGGAAATGTCCTATCACAGGGCTTTGAAGGCCTGGAGGAAGGGCACTGGTTTGAGATTTGCCCTCAGGGCTCTGTGGGTCAGCAGCAGCCCAGGGGGAATCAGTGCCATGAGCGCGGACTTGAAGAGAAGTCGATGGATTCGGGACACATGTGGAAGGTAGAATGGACAGGGCCTATTGATGGATAAGAGATGGGTGTTAGAGAAAGAGAGGAGTCAAAAGTGACACCTGCATTTTTTTTTTTATTTGACTGTTAGGGTATTGATGCTGTCTACAGTGAATGGAAAAAAATAATATGTTAAGTATATTAATTTTGAAATTCTGTTAGACGGTCAGGTGTGCATGTTAGGTAGGGAGTTTGTTTGAGTGTGAACCTTGAAGGACAATCTGCAGCAAAAGACTTTAGTGTGGAAAGTATAAGCCTGGGGATGGTATAGTCCAGATTCCTTCACTTAAGTTGTCACTGTCAGATTGTGAATTCTCTGGGGGCAGAGGAATTTTGTCTTTTTAATCCTTAGAGGAGGGTAAAGTAGAATAGGTTATCCATAAATATTGGTTGAGTAGATACCAGCAGGATGCATCAACAGTGCAGAGGTGGAGAAATTGAGGGATCGTGGAGGAAATGTCCTAGATACCTGGACCCTACCAGTGTCCAGAAGCTGAGGCTGTGTCCTTTCCAGTTCCTCCTGAGGCTGAAGCAAGTCTAATGGAGATGCTAACTCTTTAGGAAGATGTGACCCAGGGTCTCAGAGCCACTGTAGTACCCAGAGCTATTCAGAGTAGCCCCAAACGGCACAGACTAGAGAGTGAAGGAAAAGGATGGCCGAGAGAGCCCTGAGGGTCAGGGAGGCCATGCGGGAGCACGGAGCTGGCACAGGTACTCAGCCAGGAATGCAGCAGAGCTTGTTGGGCGGGGACAGGTGAAATCAGCAAGAGGAGAGAGGACCCAGAGGCTGAACCAAAGGAAAGGCAAGGGAGTTGTTACCAATGGAGCCGTAGATTTGGTGTCAAGTCCAGTGTATATTATAGGCGCATTGATAATCCCCAGCTGCCTATCTTGGGGCTGGCCACAATATTCTCATATGCTCCAGGTCCACAAGACCTCAAGCTGTGTTGTCCTTTGAGGCCTGCCCATCTCAGATACCCCATCCCATCATCCTGCGGGGCCTCCTCAGCAGCACTGGCCACCACAATGTCCTCCAAAGCCAGGCTTGAGCTGACCTCCCCAACTACATTTGTGCCTGACAAGGTTCTCCCATGCCGCCAGTCCATCACTCTCTGCCATCTGGCTCCCCAGCCACCACCCTTGCTCACTGCAGTTCACGTCTCTTTACTTATCTGTCTCCTTCCTTTTGGCAATGCCCTTGTGTCTGTTCACTGGTGTATCTCTGCTCCAAGCACAGAGACTTGCTTAAGGGACAGTGCACAGGGATTGTGAAAAGGAGGAGGAAGAGGAAGAATTCCCCCTTTTGTTTGGCTTTAAGATTATCAGGATGAGACCACCCCCTTCTCACTAAAGATAAATACACACAGTCCTCTCTTTCCTTGGACAGCCAGATACAGTATTGCTTAAGAATGTAAACTTTGGAATAAAATCAACTGGAATTCATTTCAGGGTGTAAAACAAATAGCTAAGGGGGGTCAGTTCTCTAAGACTCAGTTTTTTTTCATCTGTCAAATGCAGAAAATAACAAAACCTCCCTTATGTTGTCATTGTGAGTTTTAAAGAAGGTAATGATGTGAAGCTTCTAAGCACAGTGCCCAGCATAAAATAGGGTCACTGTAAAGTTTAGGTATTGAGCTTCCTTGATAGCTCCATTGGTAAAGAATCCGCCTGCAATGCTGCTGCTGTTGCTAAGTCGCTTCAGTTGTGCCGAACTCTGCGACCCCATAGATGGCAGCCCACCAGGCTCCCCCGTCCCTGGGATTCTCAAGGCAAGAACACTGGAGTGGGTTGCCATTTCCTTCTCCAATGCATGAAACTGAAAAGTGAAAGTGAAGTTGCTCAGTCGTGTCTGACTCGCAGGGACCCCATGGACTGCAGCCCACCAGGCTCCTCCATCCATGGGATTTTCCAGGCAAAAGTACTGGAGTGGGGTGCCATTGCCTTCTCCAGCCTGCAATGCAGAAGAGCCCAGTTCAGTTCCTGGGTTGGGAAGATCCATTGCAGAAGGGATAGGCTACCAACTCCAGTATTCTTAGGCTTCTCTGGTGGCTCAGCTGGTAAAGAGAATTCCATGGACTGTAGAGTCCTTGGGGGTCACAAAGAATCGGATACGACTGAGTGACCTTCACAGTTTAGATATTCTTATTTTCTAAGACGTTTAATTGTCAGTGCCTCCTTTATTGACCAACTTCAAAGAAATGCTTCTAATTCTGAGAATCTAGGCTCCTTATCCAGAGGCGCCTGTGCTCTGGCAGTGAGGTAGTAGGCATTTTGGCAAAGGAAACATTTCCTGGGCATGTGGGCATTTGCTGTCTCATTCCTCACATTATGCCATGTAGTATTCCACTGTACGTAATTCTTGGCCAGCCAGGAGTCTGAATAACAGTGAGGATTCAGAATTTATTCATTCAGCAGTTCATAAACTGTGATTGAATGTCTTACTATGTAAATAGAGATGCAGTGATGACTAAGACACAGCCCCTGCTTTCAAGGAAATCACAGTCTAGTTCGGAAGGCAGACAAATAAACTGGCAATGACAATTCACCTATGCATAGGATTGCTTCTGGTCCAGACCTCCCCACCCCCACTTCTGCCCAGCTCTGGCAAGATTGGTGTGAACACAGTAATGTCACCAATCTGGATCCTTGGACTCCAATAGAAATTGAGAACAGGCCAGATGAGAATTTCAAGCAAGGCTTTGTTGCGGTTCATGCTACAGTACAAGGGAATGAACACAAGTATCAGGTGCCCTTGCTGGCTCCCCAGGAGAACAGGCTGGTTCCTTACGTGGGGGCAGGGGAGGGCAGGTCCGTGGCGTGGGCTGGCCGAGTGGCTTAGGTGGCCTGCCCACACCCTTGGTGGCGCTTTGTGCAGGCATCATGTCCAGTATACTGTTTTGTTCCTCCCACCTCAGAAATGGCAGTTGGTTTGTGGCGTTTGTACCTTACTGTCTGTGATTTTCTCTGACTGCACAAGCCACAGTTATTTTTAGTCCCTTATAGTTTCTTTGTATTCTGCTGCTGGAGAAGCCCTTTGTCCAGGTGCAAGCAGATGAAGTGTCCCAGGTCTCAAGCTGTCTTAGGAATAGTGATGGTATTTGCAGATATATTTACAATGTACAAATCAGGTTTGGGCTTCCCTGATAACTCAGTTGGTATAGATTCCATCTGCAATGCAGGAGACCCCAGTTCAGTTCCTGGGTCGGGAAGATCAACTGGAGAAGGGAAAGGATATGACTCCAGTATTCTTGGGCTTCCCTTGTGGCTCAGCTGGTAAAGAATCTGCCTGCAATGAGGGAGACCTGGGTTTGATCCCTGGGTTGAGAAGATCCTCTGGAGAAGGGAAAGGCTACCCATTCCAGTATTCTGGCCTGGAGAATATAGTCCATGGGGTAGCAAAGAGTCAGACACAACTGAGTGACTTTCAGAAATTAGGTTCACTTTGAATTCTCTCATTTGATTTTCGTAACAACTGTATACGGTAGGTAGTGATCACTCCTTTTATGAATGCAACCTAAGACTCCATTGAACAGTTGTGTCTGCATAAGTCAGGCCATCATGGGCCATGATCTGTCCTTCCAGCCTCTCCCATTGTCCCATGCAGAGGTCTGTCAAGTTCACCACCCTTGTGGACTGGGGTTTAGTCATAATTCTGTTTTTCTCCTTGGGTTTGACGGGCAGGTTAGCTTCCCTGTTGGGACCTGTGTTCTCTGTAGAGGTACGCTGATGACTGATCCCACTCAGTTAGCCTCGAGCCACCCTTCTGATCTCTAGGACTCCATCGTGTTACTGGCCACTGGCCAAGAGGCAAAGCCCAAGGCAGGGTTGTAACAGCATCCCTGAGAAAGGGACAGGCACTGTGTTCATGAACTGTGCTTTTGCAATGGGGAAGTGGAGGAAGTGACAGAGGAATCTTTTTGTTTCCCAGTTCCACACTGCTTTGATTCAGTCAGTTGTATTCCTGGATGTTTCTCCTGAAAAGGGAAAGAATATAGGAGTCACGTGAACCTCTTTGAAGATGGAATGACTTATTTACACTTTCTCAGAGATGTTTTCACTGCAGTTAAGTCATTTATGAAATTTGTAGGAGTCTTCCGGTACAGGTTACATCATTGATTGAAATCTGCTTATGGTTATTTACGCAAATAATGTTATGTGTTTAAATTTACTTTGGGAAAGTAAAATCTCACAGGCTGGTCCTGTGACTGTAACATGGAAGAGTGAATTTGTTGCTGAGAAAACGTGTTTTTCAAATCTATTGTGTTTTCCATCTTTGTGAAAGATGTTATTCGTTGTTTTTGCTGCCCACAGACTGTGTGGGTGGGGCATCTCAGACACCTCCTGCCAGCCTGCAGTGCAGCAAGAGGATGGTTTTGCCTGTACCAGTTCAGAAATACTGAAGGAACAATCTCCTCCCCAGATCTCTAACCAGGATAACTTGGATTCGATTATCTTGTGTTGGGGAGGGAGATTGGTTAACTGGTCATTTTTTTTTTTAATTTAAATATGACGTTTGTAAAACACATGATAAATAAAAGCCATAATTTATCAAAGGTGCGTTTTCAAAAAGGGATTTTAAAATTCCATTTGCTTCAGTGTATTGAGGATCAAGCTATATGTTAATTGGTAAAGAAATACTACTAAAATTTTTGTTCTATATTCAGGGAGACTGGTCTGAATTGGTGAAAGGTCTGAGCCACAGTGTGAGTGCTTTAGGAAACATCTCTGTTACACTTTCAGTTCATGCAGTAGCAGCACCAGCAGAGCAAACTGGATGAGAATTTCCTCACGTGCAGGTAAAATTCATACGACTTGTTAAAATCAGCTGAATAAATAAGTTAGTCCTTGAACAAATCTCCTTTTGTTTCAAAGTGGTTAACATTTTAGGGTGTTAATTTGCTCAGCAGAACTTGTCATTGTTCCTAAATAACTTCAGTTCAAGATAATTCAACAGAACCTACTTTCTAAATTACTGAAACCTAAATGATTTTTACTGTAAATTCAAACTGAAAACCAAGCATCCAGTCCCAGATAAGGCTGGTTTTCTGCTTAACTTTAAGGAAAAGATTTTTTTCCTTTCAGGTTGGAGAAAAAATTATCACCTGACTCGGAACCGACGATTTTGATGTGTTCTAGATGAGAAGAGCCGTGCCAACTCCAAACAGCTGTGCTCAGCAGACCCCTCATTGCAGACCCCAGCCTCTATTGTTAATATAAACAATTTTTATACAGCCCTTCAGATAAATGGCTGGCAAAAATTATGCCCAAAATGTGATTATCATGTATATGTCTAAAGATACTGGCTGCCCTTGGTCAAGGCAACTCTGGCAAATTAGCATTGAATCTTTCTGGTTTGTGTTTTATAATTTTACTGAAAAATAGAAACTTATCTTGCCTCATGTGGAATGGTAGAGATGAAAGCATGACAAGCCAGACCAATGCTTCTCAAATTTCTGTTTTTCAAAACACAGATTTCTAGGCCCTAACTTCAAAGGTCCGTCTAGTCAAGGCTATGGTTTTTCCAGTAGTCATGTATGATGTGAGAGTTGGACTGTGAAGAAAACTGAGTGCCAAAGAATTGATGCTTTTGAACCGTGGTGCTGGAGAAGACTCTTGAGATTCCCTTGGACTGCAAGGAGATCCATCCATCCAGTCCATCCTAAAGGAGATCAGTCCTGGGTGTTCATTGGAAGGACTGATGCTAAAGCTGAAACTCCAATACTTTGGCCACTTCATGCAAAGAGTTAACTCTTTGGAAAAGACTCTGATGCTGGGAGGGATTGAGGGCAGGAAGAGAAGGGGACGACAGAGGATGAGATGGCTGGATGGCATCACTAACTCGATGTGCATGAGTTTGAGTGAACTCTGGAAGCTGGTGATGGACACGGAGGCCTGGCGTGCTGCGATTCATGGGGTCGCAAAGAGTCGGACACAACTGAGCGACTGAGCTGAACTGAACTGAATCTCAGATACTGTCTGTTAGAATTTTTCAAGATCCCATTTTTAACAAGGAGAAGGCAGTGGCACCCCACTCCAGTACTCTTGCCTGGAAAATCCCACAGACGGAGGAGCCTGGTAGGCTGCAGTTCATGGGGTCAAGAAGAGTCAGAACCCACTCCAGTGTTCTTGCTTGAAGAACCCCAGGGATGATGGAGCCCGGTGGGCTGCTGTCCCTGGGTTTGCACAGAGTCGGACACGACTGAAGCGACTTAGCAGCAGCAGCAGCAACAGCAGCAGCAGCATTTTCTAACAAGCTCTCAGGTGATGCAAATGCTTGCAGGTTCACGGACCACACTTCAGGCAGCACTGGCTACATCATTAATTTCAAGGAAGCACAGTTGTTAACACTGAGAATGCACTTCAGAAACAAAACTCACAAGAACATGACTCTCCTTGCACAGGGAGGGAAGGCAGTGCTAGTGTGACCAGCTATCCAGTTGGGCCCCAACTCTCTTGGTTTCTGAACCGAAAGTCTTAAACTTTCAGGCCAACTGGAAGATTGGTCATCTTCCAGGGCAGACTGGGCTAGTGGTACTTTGAAGTGATGAATGTTTGGCTTAAATTAAACCCAGGAAAAGCCAAAGAAAGATGTGAAATGACATGTGATCACATGCAACTAAGGACTGCCAGCCAGCATCTTCAGCTTTTCTAAATCTCTTATGAGTTCTAGTGGGTTGGGTGTTTCTAAACTTGTGTGCACGTTGAAATCACCTGGGGAACTTAAAAAAAAAGAACAGGATACCCGTGTTCTGCCCTCTCCTACATTGTGAATTAATTGGTCTAAGATGTGAACTGGGTGTTTCTAGGTTTGAAAGGCCCCCAGGTGATCCCAATCCGTGGGCTAGTGGGCACGTCGCTGCGGTAGAGTCGTCTTGATGGCTGCCAGCGACATGCCTCCTTTCTGCTCTCTTCCTGGTTGTCAGGAGGTACGTGAGTTTTCCATCTTTTGATTTGCTTTGAGCAATGAAATTTAATGACAGTGAAATCTGGGGCTTGTAGCCTGGTAACACTGGGTTCCTCTCTCGGAAGCCAGCCTCCTTGTGAGAGGTCTGACTGTCCTGAGTTTGCTGTGAGGAAGCCCTAGCTTGCCTTGGGGAGAGCAAGTGCTGTGTGACGGAGCTGGGCACATGTATGTGAGAGGAGCTTTCTTGGACCTTCTAGTCTGGTCCAACTAACAGCTAAATTTGGCCAAGTGAGGGACCCCAGTTGGTGTTATCAGGATTTTGAAACCGTGCCGGCAAGCTCCCCTCATCTTTGCCTTCAGTTCAGTTCAGTTGTTCAGTCCTGTCCGACTCTTTGCAGCCCCATGAATCGCAGCA
>SJYC01085761.1:0-102916 GCA_006408675.1 Madoqua kirkii | reverse complement strand
GTGTTGGCGATGCCTCTTGAGAGTCCCTTGGACTGCAAGGGGATCCAACCAGTCTATTCTAAAGCAGATCAGTCCTGGGTGTTCACTGGATAGACTGATGCTGAAACTGAAACTCCAATACTTTGGCCACATCATGTGAAGAGCTGACTCATTGGAAAAGACCCTTGATGCTGGGAGGGATTGGGGTCAGGAAGAGAAGGGGACAACAGAGGATGAAATGGCTGGATGGCATCGCTGACTCGATGGACACGAGTTTGGGTGAACTCTGGGAGTTGGTGATGGACAGGGAGGCCTGGCGTGCTGCCATTCATGGGGTTGCTAAGAGTTGAACAAGACTGAGAGACTGAACCGAACTGAACTGAAGTTATTTGTGCTTTCTCTTTTGTTTTCTTTGTCTTCCTTAGAAGTTTACCAGTGGTGGTTGTTACTTTGAAGGACACATTTTTGTCTCAATATTTTCAACTGTGTAATTACTTTCTATTTCATAGATGTATACTTGCATCATCTTTTATTTTTCCTGTTTTTGAGTTTTCTTCTGATACCTTCTTTACATGGATGTTTAGCTCATGAGAATTCAGTCTTCATTATTTTTTATAAATTACTATTTATTTGGCTGCACAGGTTTCAGCTGTGGCATATGGGATCTTTGGTCAATTAGCCCCATCCATTATCAGAAAATTGGATTACAGATTTACTGAGCATGGCCTTGCCCACCAGAGCAAGACCCAGTTTTCCTCACAGCCAGTCCCTCCCGTCAGGAAGCTTCCATAAACCTCTTATCCTCATCCATCAGAGAGCAGACAGAATGAAAACCACAATCACAGAAAGCTAAACAAACTGATTACATGGACCACAGCCTTGTCTAACTCAACAGTCTTAGTTATTTAAATGTTGTGAATTTGCTTGTCGTGGGTATCTTCTAATCAATTTTTGAAAATGCCAAGTATTTTTTTGAAAAGAATGCATATTTTAAGTTGCTGAGTGTAGTGTTCATTATATCATCATGTCAGACATTTTGAAACACTCATTTCAAGTAATTTCTTAGCACTGTCCAATAGTATTTCTGTGATGATGTACAAGTTTTGTGTTCTAAATTGTCTAGTATGGTTAATCCTTAGTCTGTGTCCTAAGGGGAGTTTTCGGCTATGGTAGCTTAGAAAGTATCTTGCCTGGAAAATCCCATGGATGGAGGAGCCTGGTAGGCTGCAGTTCATGGGGTCTCAAAGAGTTGGATATGACTGAACGTCTTCACCTTTACTTTTCACTTTCGTGCATTAGAGAAGGAAATGGCAACCCACTCATGTTCTTGCCCGGAGAATCCCAGGGACGGGGGAGCCTTGTAGGCTGCCAACTATTGGGTCAGACAGAGTTGGACACGACTAAAGCGACTTAGCAGCAGCAGTAGCAGCAGTTTAGAAAGTATAATTTTAGATTTAATGCATTTAAATTTAACTTTAAACACCCACTATTGGCCTTGAAGTTACTATATTAGATGGCGACAGCCCTGTACCTTTACTTATTTTTTCACTCTTTTTCCTGTTATGTTCAGTTGCTACTACTGCTAAGTCACTCAGTCGTGTCCAACTCTTAGCAACCCCATGGACTGCAACCCATCAGGCTCCCCCATCCCTGGGATTCTCCCAGCAAGAACACTGGAGTGGGTTGCCATTTCCCTCTCCAATGCATGAAAGTGAAAAGTGAAAGTGAAGACACTCAGTCGTGTCCAACTCTTAGCGACCCCATGGACTGCAGCCCACCAGGCTCCTCTGTCCATGGGATTTTCCAGGCAAGAGTACTGGAGCGGGGTGCCATTGCCTTCTCCGAGTATGTTCAGTTGAAGGTGGGTTAAAACCACCCAAGACCCTTGCTTACGTCAGAGCTGCCCATTTTATTTTGAGTATTCTGATGTTGCTGTTTAGGTTCGTATGAATCAGGAATTATTATGTTTCCCTGGCAAATGAACATTTTAAATACCGTATGCTTCTTTATAATCTCCGGGCTTTCCTGTAGCTGAGCTGGTAAAGAATCCCCCTGCAATGCAGGAGACACATTAGTATGTTCAGTTAAGGTGGGTTAAAACCACCCAAGACCCTTGCTTACGTCAGAGCTGCCCATTTTATTTTGAGTATTCTGATGTTGCTGTTTAGGTTCGTATGAATCAGGAATTATTATGTTTCCCTGGCAAATGAACATTTTAAATACCGTATGCTTCTTTATAATCTCCGGGCTTTCCTGTAGCTGAGCTGGTAAAGAATCCCCCTGCAATGCAGGAGACACATTAGTGTCACTTCCTCAGCTTTTCTTTATTATTGTTTTTATAACACCACTGTCTCTAGTATTTTGTTCACCACATCCACATCTTTATATTTCAGAGGTCTTTTGTAAACATTATATACTTTTGGTTAATTTAATTCAGTCTGAATACAGTCACTCAAAAATTGCAAGATTTTACGCATATGTATTCAGCATAAAACTTTCTGATTTAAATGGACTTCTTTCTGACAGTTTTCCACTTGATGACTATAGTTCATCACTTTTTTTTTCCTCTCTGTCCAAACACTGCACAAACACACACTACCATACAAGTACTTACTTGCTACTTTATTGCTAGAAATAAAAATATGCTTCCTAAACTTACCGGAAGCTCAAGTTTTCCTTCTGCTCTCTGCACAGAGCGGAGAGAACTTACAGCACTGATTATTTTTGGTTTTGGCTCTACACGCTTTTACTGTCGCTCTTTGTAATATTTCAAAACTCATAAAGCATTGTTATTATACTCTGCAGCTCTTATCCAGTTAGATTTACAGACATAGTTTGTTTTTTTTTTTCATTTTCAGTTCACTCTCCTTTTGTCTGCATCTCTAAAATTTAATCTCAGATTATGTTCCTTCTTCTTCAGGAAAACACCTCAGGGGTTCCCACTAGTATGCACCTACTGGAGGTAAATTCTCTCATTTCTCCTTGGTCCAAACTAAGTTTTTCCTTCCTTCATAGAAGACACTTTGTTGGGTATGGAATCCTAAATTGGGGGCTAATTAGTCTGTTTCAGCTGTGCCTCTGCAGTCTGACTGCCCCTGTTGTGCAGTCGTTGTAAGGCTTATTTCGTTTTTGAAGGTCGTCTCTTTTAGCCTTGGACGCTTGTCACATTCTCTCTCTCTGCTGTTCTTTCTCCCTCCCCTCTTTCCTCTCTCTACAGTTGTGTCATGTTTCTCAGTACAAATTTCCCACTTCTAAAAAATGCAATCAGTGTCAGGGTTCATAGGCCTCCCTGAATCTGTGAATCAATATCCATTTATTTTTGAAAACTCTCATCTATTAATTGTCCAAATCTTGCAGCTACTTCACATTCCATCTTTGCTTCTTCTGGGGCTACAGAAAGTTCCCTGTTAGCTCTTCTCATTTTATCTGTGTATCTTCCTGTCTCCTTTCAATACGCATCAATTTTAACTGCTACCTTCTGGTTATTTTCTTGGCAGCTATTTTCCAGGTCATAGAACCTATGGTGCTACTTATCTCATCCCTCTGGTTCTAAATTATGGTCACATTGATTTCTTTAATAAATTTCCTATAATTTTCGTTTAAGATTTTTTTTTAAGTATTGGGCACTTATAAAGAGTCTACTGTTTCCTTATTATTTTGATACATTAGAAAAGAGATGTGAATTGGTCTCCATATGTCCTTCACTAAAATTCCCCTTATATAAACAGTTCATGTTATTGCCGAGCATTTATCAAAAATAAGAAATTAATCTTGGTCTTATACTATTAACTAAAGAAACACATTGATTCATATTTCACCATTTTTTCTACTCATGTTCCTTTTCTATTCCGGATCCAATCTGAGAACCTGCACTATATTTAGTTTTTATGTCTCCTGAATCTCCTCACGTCTGTGACAGCCACTCAGTCTTCCCATGTCCTTGACTCTGTTGGTGAATGTGGATTTGCTCTTTTGTAGAATATCCTTCAGTGTGGGTTTTCTCACGGTCACTTTGGAGCTGTGTATTATTACAAAGGATGCTGACAGCCGTTTTCCTCCCTTTTCACTCTGAGCCTTGTCCAAATGCTGTCAGTTGCTTTGGGATCTCTTTCCCCCGTGAAGGTTGAGCAAGTGCCCTGCAGCCAGAAGTGCCAGGGGTGACACTGGTGGAGAGCACAAGCTGAGTGGGGAGGTGGTCTGATGGGTTCACAAGAGAGGACAACAGGCCCTTGTCCCTCCCTTGAGTCCAGGGTTTAATTTGACTGTGTCAGTGAACATCCAGACCCAGGGGTCCCTTGCTCTGTGACCTCGTGATCCCTCCATTGTTCTGCCCTGAGGTCTTCGGTGCTGCGGCTCACCTGTGTGCCCGCTCCTCATCAGGCCAGACACGTGGACTCCAACAGAGGCCTCAGCTATGGCCCCTGCCCTTTCCTCAGTTTCTCTAAGGTCCTCAGCAGGGTGATCTCCCTCAGGGACAAAAAGACCTGGATCCCAAAGGTAATCAGCTTTTTGTCCTTAAATTAGCTGAAGTCGAGTAGAGGGCAGCAGGACACTCTGCACATGAATGGAAAGAGTGGCCCCAGGTCTGTACAATGCTACGTTTATTTCCAGTTTTTTGCAACCACCTGCTGCTCTGAACATTCTGATGTTTGGTGTTTTGGGCTGACCACGAATCCAAAGATTTGACTCAGGAGCTCCTTTCAGAGGAAGGGTCTTAGGAATTGCTAATCCTTTGTTAGGAAAGTCTCCATTATACTTGGAGGAAGCGAACAGTAACCAAGTCTCCGATTTAATGGCTTGTTCTGATGTTCCCTTTTCCAACACAGCATCACTTATGGGCCGACAAGTGATCAGCTCCTCTTTCTGGTCCCTTCACCAGGTGCTCAGGCCAAGTATTAGCTACTGGATTCCAGGGTATATTTTCTTATCCCCAAATCAAGACCCACTGACTGTTCCTCCCTTCTTGTCCAGAAACCCATGCCTGTTTCAGCCTCCTATGCCCATCACCAAAAATATCAGAATCTCTGAATCCAATTTGCCTTAGTTACAAATGGATACATGATATTCCTCTGATACTTTTTACAGAATGCTGGGAGAAGATCAGGAGGACTTTATTACTCCTGGCACTAGAAACATTAAGAGTATAAAGTGTTTGATCCCCTTACCCTGCACCTTAACCCACGTGGAGAGCCCAAGCTTGGCCAGAGCACACTGACGGTTGCTTTACTAAGGAAGATCAAAGAGTTTGGGGAAGAGATTTTGTTTGTTTTTAATTTTGTTTGTTTTTTCCTTGTGTGTGCTGACTCTTTGTTCTTGCAAAGGCATTTCTCTAGTTGCTAAGCAAGGGGACTATACACTGCTCTAGCTTCTCCTGTTGCAGAGCACAGGATCTAGAGTGCATGGACTTCAGTAGCTGCAGCACGTGGGTTCAGTAGTTTTAGCTCCTGGGCTTTGAAGCATGGGCTCAATAGTTGTGGCACTAGATCTTAGCTGCTCCATGGCATGTGGGATTCTCCCAGACCAGGCAATCGGACCCTCTTGCATTGGCAGGTGGATTCTTTACCACTAAGCCACCAGGGAAGCCCAGAAGTACTGTTTTATAGAAAGCAGGGAGCAAACTTGCTTTTTGCCCCAGAGGGAGACATGACATTATCCTTCCGGCTTGCTCTCTGCAAAGAGTCCTGAGCAACATGCCAGATAAAGAGTGGCCAGAGACTTATATCACCCCCAACAGCTTCAAAGGGAAGCAGGGATTGGAGGGACGATGACGCAAAGGAACAGGCTGTTTTCTTTTGATTGATCCCACTCAATTTTTAAGCTAAACTTATCTAAAAATTATATGCATATACAACTTTACCATTCTGTTAGTTCAGTTCAGTCGCTCAGTCATGTCCGACTCTTTGCAACCCCATGAACCACAGCACGCCAGGCCTCCTTGTCCATCACCAACTGCCGGAGTTCACTCAGACTCACGTCCATCGAGTCCATGATGCCATCCAGCCATCTCATCCTCTGTCGTCCCTTTCTACTCCTGCCCCCAATCCCCCTCAGCTTCAGAGTCTTTTCCACTGAGTCAACTCTTCACATGAAGTGGCCAAAGTACTGGAGTTTCAGCTTTAGCATCATTTCTTCCAAAGAAATCCCAGGGCTGATCTCCTTCAGAATGGACTGGTTGGATCTCCTTGCAGTCCAAGGGACTCTCAAGAGTCTTCTCCAGCACCACAGTTCAAAAGCATCAATTCTGTGGCGCTCAGCCTTCTTCACAGTCCAACTCTCACATCCATACATGACCACAGGAAAAACCATAGCCTTGACTAGACGGACCTTTGTTGGCAAAGTAATGTCTCTGCTTTTGAATATATTATCTAAGTTGTTTGTAACTTTTCTTCCAAGGAGTAAGCGTCTTTTAATTTCATGGCTGCAGTCACCATCTGCAGTGATTTTGGAGCCCAAGAATATAAATCTGACACTGTTTCCACTGTTTTCTGATCTATTTCTCATGAAGTGATGGGACCGGATACCATGATCTTCATTTTCTGAATGTTAAGCATTAAGCCAACTTTTTCACTCTCCACTTTCACTTTCATCAAGAGGCTTTTTAGTTCCTCTTCACTTTTTGCCATAAGGGTGGTGTCATTTGCATATCTGAGGTTATTGATATTTCTCCCCGCAATCTTGATTCTAGCTTGTGTTTCTTCCAGTCCAGTGTTTCTCATGATGTACTCTGCATATAAGTTAAATAAACAGGGTGACAATATACAGCCTTGGCGTACTCCTTTTCCTATTTGGAACCAGTCTGTTGTTCCATGTCCAGTTCTAACTGTTGCTTTCTCATCTGCATACAGATTTCTCAAGAATTTTCCACAGTTTATTGTGATCCACACAGTTAAAGGCTTTGGCATAGTCAATAAAGCAGAAATAGATGTTTCTCTGGAACCCTCTTGCTTTTTCCATATTCCAGCAGATGTTGGCAATTTGATTTCTGGTTCCTCTGCCTTTTCTAAAACCAGCTTGAACATCAGGGAGTTCACAGTTCACATATTGCTGAAGCCTGGCTTGGAGAATTTTGAGCATTACTTTCCTAGCATGTGAGATGGGTGCAATTGTGCGGTAGTTTGAGCATTCTTTGGCATTGTCTTTCTTTGGAATTGGCATAAAAACTGACCTTTTCCAGTCCTGTGGCCACTGCTGAGTTTTCCAAATGTGCTGGCATATTGAGTGCAGCACTTTGAGAGCTTCATCTTTCACGATTTGAAACAGCTCAACTGGAATTCCATCACCTTCACTAGCTTTGTTCATAGTGATGCTTTCTAAGGCCAACTTGACTTCATATTCCAGGATGTCTGGCTCTAAATGAGTGATCACACCATCATGATTATCTGGATCGTGAAGATCTTTTTTGTACAGTTCTTCTCTGTATTCTTGCCACCTCTTCTTACTATCTTCTGCTTCTGTTAGGTCCAGACCATTTCTGTCTTTTATCGAGCCCATCTTTGGATTCTCTTAAATATATTGCAAAATAGCAAATTGAACTAAATCTTTTAAAAGAATAAAAAAAAGTAAATATAAGAACAATATCTAACTGTCCTTTCTGTAAAGTGCTGAACTATCATCCTTTTTGTTATATGTCTTGTTACTTCAATTTTTAATGCGCCATTAGAAGATTTTTTAAATTTTCTTGTGTGTGTCTGTGGTGTTTAGTATACTTCCCTGGTGTGTAATGTATTTTCCCTGGCTTCCCTGTTGGCTCAGATGGGAGACTTGAGGTTCAATCTCTGGGTCGGG
Organism: Madoqua kirkii; assembly: GCA_006408675.1. NCBI lineage: Eukaryota > Metazoa > Chordata > Mammalia > Artiodactyla > Bovidae > Madoqua > Madoqua kirkii. Next base: position 95,152 of record SJYC01085761.1, on the reverse strand, counting down.
AAGATTCCCTGGAGAGAGAATGGCAACTCACTCCAGTATTCTTGCCTGAAGAATTCCGTGAGCAGAGGAGCCTGGTGGGCTACAGTCCCTGGGGTTGCAAAGAGTAGGACATGAGTGAGTGACTAACAGTAGTGTATCTCCTCGTCATACATTTGTTGAAGAATTACTGTGGCAGAAACATCCCACAGCCGCTGGCGACTCTTAATTTATCGGTGTCTGTGTCTAAGGGTGGTCAGACTCCGGTGGAGCCCCTCAGTCTCAGCTAGTTACTAGACGTGGATGGACCGTGTATAACCCATTCATCTGTTCCAAAGCAACAGTCAGAAGTCCACATCTGCTTTTACACCAAAGGTGGTCCAAGTTCTATTTTTTCTCATTGGTGAATGTGTACAATTTGTTCCAATGTTTCCACTGAATTTTTTCTTGTCATAAAAGCAAAGTTGTTTGGAATAGCAGGCAAAACAGACAAAAAGTTGGATTTCAATCAAACCCCTCACATTATTGTGGCAAAACAGCAATACATCACTTCCTCTTGCCACCTTCTATTATTTCCTCGATTACGGGAATATCCAACCACAGAAACAGAAAATCACCAGTCAAACATGCAAGCCTGAACCATGGCATATACATTCCCTGGCAGATAGGATATAATAACTGCAGATATAATAAATCACAGGGTTTTCTTTAAAGATCTCCACTTATAAATTGGTCTACGTTCTGGATTCATCAGTTTGCACTTGGTTGTGCCTGATCTATAATTTCTCATGTGCATTTAATGTTTCTTAATCTATCACTTTATAGAAAATGAGTAGGTTATTTTATCAGTAATGTTATAATCAGTATAAAATTTTTAGAAAGTGAATAGAACTTTTATTTATCCAATATAGGTCATATTTTTATTTTCTAACCACCCCTCAAAAAAAAAAAAAACTGAAAGTTTGAATGCTTTAGCTGCTTTAATAACACACAGAGACTCAAAGGTTATGGAAAAAAAAAGATAACTACACCAAGAAAAGGTAAGTGAAAGTTTCACTGATTACATGGATTAAGCTGATATATTAGTTGAGGAAGGAGGTGAAGTTAGTAAGAAAGGAATTTAGAACTCAGGAAATGTTTGTAACTGAGAGGTTAGGAGGCTTTAGAAATGAGTTTGTGAAAATATGTGTAATACCAAACTGGAATCACTTTAAAATTAGACTGGCCATCTATCTAAAAGGATAACGTAAGAAGTGGGAAAAAAGCCCATTTTTGAATAGATTAAGTGACCTGACAGGTCTTTTCTATTCTTATCTTAGAGGATTTTGTTATCTAGTCTTCGAATGGCATGCTGCATGCTAGGTCATTCCAGTCCCCCTCTTTGTGACCCCATGGACTGTAGCCCACCAGGCTCCTCTGTCTATGGGATTCTCGGCAAGAATACTGGAGTAGGTTGCCATGCCCTCCTCCAGCGGATCTTCCTGAACCGGGAAACCAGCCCACTTCTCCAGCATTATGGATGGATTCCTGAGCCAATGATAAGCCTATTAAAATGACAGCAACTGACACAAAACCCTGCCTTGCATTAATTACCTATACAACTTCAGATGAAAATAAAAGATGTATACAGTGTATAAACATCAGTCTGTGAAGATGTTAACTAGGAAAAATGTACAAAACTTTTTAAAAAGCAAAAATATGTTATTATGAGAAAGTCAAAGTTTTAGGAGTCTATTTTGAAATGTCATTTGATCAACACTGGATCAAGTGATCATTCTAGATCTGTTCTTAACTAGCTATGTGAATTCAGATTTTAGAGCTACAGTTTAGAAAAATTGGATTTACTTATCACTGTGTTCTTGCCTGAACAATCCCATGGACAGAGGAGCCTGGCAGGCTACAGTCCACAAGGTCACACAGAGTCGAACATGACTAAACGACTTCATTTCATTTCACTTCATGATCGTGCACGTCTAAAAGGAAATAAGTCTGTGACTCAAATTACAATGTATAGTGTTGTGATAAGAAAAACATGCTATTTTTTAACAAACATAGATGTCATCATATTTTATCTTTTTTTTTTTTAATCTGTAAAATTTGTAGTTGGGAAATTACAATCATAATACTGCATTGGAATGTCTAAAGAGGATTTTATTTCCTCACTGAAAGGAGTTCATTGGGAGAAAAGACTTTTTCCAACTGCAGTGCTGAAAATTCCTCAGTAATCGCACCAAACATTTCCAAATGCTTCGTATTTGTTAACTCTTCTCCATATTAGAGGAATAATGTTCACTCTCTAAGCTGTTGGTGCAAAATGTATTCCCAAACTCTCTCTATATGAGCACAATCAACTTCTTTTCTAAAACATAGGTGACCTAGGTTTGAAGATGGTTTTCAGATACAGTGTCAAAGTCACAACCTGTGAAAGAAATAGTTGATAAGCTGAATTTTAATAAAATTAAACATTTCTGCTCTGTACAAGATACTGTCAAGAGAATAAAAATGGAAGTCACAGACTAGAAGAAAGTATTTGCCAGAGACAATCTGATAAAGGATCATACTCCAAAATATACAAATAATTCTTCAAACTTAGTAATAAGAAAATAACCAGATTAAAAAATTGGTCAAGGACCTTAACCTTAACACACATCTCAGAAGAGAAGATACATAGATGGCTATCAAGCCTATGAAATTATAGTCCTCCTCATCTCTCAACAGTGGGAGGTAAATTAAAACAACAAAATCCAGAAAAATGGACAACACAAAATGTTGATGAGGATGTGGAACAACAGGAGTTCTTACACATTGTTGACAGAAACTCTACATGGTAAGCCACTTTGGAAGATAATTTGGCAGTTTCTTACAAAACTAATCATGTTCTTACCCTCCTGTTCAACAATCACATTTTTAGTATTTACTCAAAAGAAATCAAAACATGGCCACACAAAAAACTTCCACATGGATGTTACAGTAGCTTGATGTATAATTCCAAAAACTTGGAAGAAACCAAGATGTCACAAGGATTCATGGTTAATAGTATACCAAGAAAGATGAATCGATCAAATGTTGACCAAGTTAAATGTGCGTGGATGTTCATATAGCCAAAACTATCCCCCTATATTATTGCAATCATTGATGACAAATTCACCATACACATCTTTACATGTTTTAGCTATACAGTGTAAATCAACTTTAAATATGTATCTTTTTGTTATAAAAATGACCTTACTTATAAAAATGTCTGTGGTATGCAGATTTAACATCAAGGGTCTATGTTAGAGGGAATAAAAAAATTAACATCAGGCTTTCATTGAGGACTTAAATACTTTTCAGAGTCCCTTTGTCCATCATAAAACTGCAATGTTTCCAGTGTGTTTCTGCCAAAGTAGAAATTGTTGTGAGTGCTTCAATTAAAATTGTATTGATATACAAAATACCCCCAGCTGCTTAAAAGGAAGTTACTATTAATTATGCTATTGTACTTCCCACTTAAGGCAGAAATAAGTCCAATATATGTTCATATTTGCGCTGATTTTTTCCATACATTTATTCAAACAAAATGACACCCTTTAAGGCTCTTTCTTCTTAGTATAAAAGTCTTATTTGCTTTTTAGATTTCTGAAATTAAAGCAATTTATTATATCATAAGGCCAAAAACTATTTGCCACCATTGGCAGCTTTGAAAGAGAGTATAAAAATGCGTAGGCTTCAGGAACTCAGCAATTTTAATTCTCACTTCAGCTCCTTGGCAGTGTTCCCTCAAAGCTGAGCCTAGCTCTTCAGCAATGATGTACCTGGCTGAGTTTTCTATCCTTAGGTTTGTTTTTGTTTTTAAATAAATGCTGAGAAAGTCTATCATGGATGAATATAAAGCAAAGGTCATCTTCTTCTGCTTAACAAAAGAAGTCTGAAGTCATCAAACATTTATACAATGTTTAAACAATTTTATACTTTATTTGATACCATATGATTTCTTTTGAAAATACTTGAATGTCCTCATTCTGTATTTCTTGAAAAACTGCAGCAACCTGTTATAAACTATATGGTTCTAATCCAGATCTGATTCTTTAAAAAAAAAAATTGTGTAAGATACTTTGCAATGAAATTAATGCTTAATTTATGAGCTGTATATTTTGCTATTTTTGATGGCTTTTAAGAAGAAAGACTATACTCTATGTAAAATTCATTTTGATCTTGGTGATTCAAATTGATACTTTCTAAATCAGTGGTAATTAATGAAAGAAAGTTTAAAGTTTAGTTTTTATTTCTAAGAAACTTGTGACATGAAGTATTGTTTACAGAAATGTGTTCAAGCAAGTACCCTGTGCTATAGGGACAATATTACAAAAATAAAAAATAAAATAAAACAGCCCTCAACAGCTCTGCTTATGCTGAGGGATCTAAGAATCTCTATAGCCCCTAAAACAACTGTGCTAATTGGTCCTTTGTAACAAAGACAGTGTCCAGAGATGGAAGATTATCAAAGACTCTCTTCATGTGCTTCCACCCTCCTGGTTTCTGACTCAGAAGTCTTAAACTAAGATAATTCATTTCCTTTCTTTTGAATAAGAAGACTAAAATAAAATCCTCTGTACCCATTAGGTTGCACACAAATAATTAAAACACTGGGAAGGTATGAAAGTTTACACCTTCTGAATATTTATATGTAAAATTTACAAACAAGTTAATGGGATCACAATTGTGGTAAAGAGACTGTTTAGACTACTCAATGGAATCAAAAGGTTTTGAATATACCACAGGGAATTCAGAGTTCCTAGTCTCTGAATTTGTTGCTAGCTTACAGAGTTCACAACTTTATTATACATTTAAAGAAACTAAATCAAGACAGATTAATCAAAACGTTGTGTTCTAATGACTATTACAGAGAAAAATAAAACTGAAGTCCTATGTTTTCCATTAAAGTCATTTCTTTAAACTGAGAGCTGAAGAGTCAATATTTTTAATATAATTCATTTACCAATTTTGTAGCAGTACATTTGAATATACTAAAATACATTTTGAAATTACTTTTAATTATGTGTATTCATTATTTTATAAGAGCAGTCTCTAATTTATGGATTTCATTTCAGCTCAGTTCAGTCACTCAATCATATCTTACTCTTTTCAACCCCATGGACTGCAGCACGCCAGGCCTCCCTGTCCATCACCAACTCCCGGAGTTTACTCAAACTCATGTCCATTGAGTCGGATTTATGGATTCATAAGTTTATGGATTTATGCCCCAGTAAGGGCTTCTTTCGTGGCTCAGACGGTAAAGCGTCTGCCTACAATGAGGGAGACCAGGATTTGATCCCTGGGTGGGGAAGATCCCCTGGAGAAGGAAATGGCAACCCACTCCAGTATTCTTGCCTGGAGAATCCCATGGATGGAGAAGCCTCATGGGCTACAGTCCATGGGGTCTCAGAGTCGGACACAACTGAACGACTTCACTTTCACTTTCAAAAAGAAACTAGGAATTTTATCAGTAGTAATAATAATGTTTTCAGCACCATTTTTCCTATAGTTTATGATCATAGAATCAAGCATTTTATATTGAATAAAAGTAAGTCAACTTGAGAAGTTAACTTGTGTTTACTTACAGGAGAAATAGAAAAGTTAATTTTAAATGAGTTAATTATCAAATGTTTAGGTCTCCCATTGTTTTCAGCATAATCACTTATTTCACCATCAAAATTTTTCCTGTATTTTGAAAATTATATAATTTGCACAGTTTCTAACATTATTGTAAAAATAGCGGAACAAAATCCATTTTGCTTCGGAATTTCTATTTAGATCACACTGCTTTCAGCTAGAGAAATAGCAATCAATTCCAAGTACAATTTTTCAAATGGAAGCCCTGGCAAAGAGTTCCTAATTCTTTATTATATACAGAAGCTTTACTCTGTACACGAACTAGGTTTTATATTTGTGTATTTAAAAACTTACTGTCATAAAAGTTATTTTATTCAGAATTATCTGACCTTTATGAGTACCTGCTATAAACTTTTATATCATCTTATGTGTTCCCTTACAATAATATTTCTCTTTCATAAGAGAGCAACTCTGACTCTGAACTAGATTATTTCTGAGAGCTCACTTTCCAACAAGCATTAGCTACATAGGCATTTTTTGCTATTTCTTTCTAATATTTGTTTCCAAGTTCCCTGATTGGGGTATACTTATAAATAAAGAAATGCATATTCTTATCTTTATATTGTTACTTAAGATCATTTTTTGCCATTTGTTTTAAGAGTATGAAAAAATTTTTCAGTGTAAGTGTTTAATTTTTACTGCATTGCATTGATGTATTTTAGATAACCCTTTGTGATACTTGTAGTACATATAATTTGTGGAATTTTATTTTCTATTTTTAAAGAAAATGTCAAGGAGGAAAAAAAGAACAAAAATGAGGAGAAATAAAATAGACAAATTAAATAAATAAACAAATTTAATTAAATAAATTAATATAAAATCTGATGTACTAGAGGGAAAGACCCTGATGCTGGAAAAGACTGAAGGTGGGAGGAGAAGGAGATTACAGAGGATGAGATGATTGGATGATATCATTGACTCAATGAACATGAGTGTAAGTAAACTGCAGGAGCTTGTGATGGACAGGGAGGCCTGGCATGCTGCAGTACATGGGGTCGCAAAGAGTCGGACACAACTGAGCGACTGAACTGAACTGAGAGGACATATATTCCTTAATTTCCATCTTTCTGATAGAGCCTTTTTGTTGTTTTGTTCAGGCACTAAATCATGTCCAAATATTTACAACCCCATGGACTGCAGCCCACCCAGCTCTTCTGTCCTTCATTGTCTCCCAGAGTTTGCTCAAATTCATGTCATTGAGTTGGAGATGCCATCTAACCATCTCATGCTCTGTCACCCTTTTCCACTTTTGCCCTCAATCTTTCCCAGCATCAGGATCTCTTCTACTGAGTCAGTTCTTCACATCAGGTGGCCGAAGTATTGAAGTTTCAGCTCCAACATCAGTCCTTCCATTGAGTATTTAGAGTTGATTTCCTTTAGGATGGACTGATTTGATTCCCTTGCTGTTCAAGGGATTCTCAAGAGTCTTCTCCAGCACAGCAACTGGAAAGCACCAATTCTTCAGCCCTCAGCCTTCTTCATGGTTCAACTCTCACATCTGTACATGACTACTGGAAAAACCATAGCTTTGACTATATGGACACTTGTTGGCAAAGTGATGTCTCTGCCTTTTAATATGCTGCCTAGGTTTGTCATAGAGCCCTTTTAAAAACTTCTTAAAAGATTTTAACTTTATGGAAATCATTGATTTTCCCAGCTAATATTAGACTAAAAGTGGCCTATTTTTAAGGCAAAAGATTGTTTGTGATACTCTGTGCAATTCATATTTTAGATTTTTTGTATAATTCTTCCCTTAGTTTTAATTTTATATGTGTGCATCTTATGCACAAATGGGAAATAGGTTTTTTCCCCTCTATATTGGTAGGAAAAATGGCACTAATTAAAGGCATTGGTTATGAAAACTTTACATTACAGGTGCTTTGCACAGGATTTTAGCTCAAATAACCAATTTAGACACAATTTCAATTTTAAAGCCTGATTCTTCTCAGGTATCCTCAAAATTCAGTCCAGGTGGGAAGAAGAAGAAAAAAAGAAATTTTGGCAAACTTGCCTCTTGACTCATTTTGTAATAAACATCTTGTTGAGCTCAGCTCAGAGTAACAAAACACATGTGATCCAGCAGAAGGTTGACCAGGAAACCTTAAATATCCCGTCTGTACCAAGAAGACTGGGAAAGGAGAATGAGTGCTTACCTTTAGAGACAATTTCTGAATTTATGTGTTTCCTTGTCTCAATATGCTGCTGCTGCTAAGTCGCTTCAGTCGTGTCCGACTCTGTGCGACCCCATGGACTGCAGCCCACCATGCTCCCCAGTCCCTGGGAGAACACTGGAGTGGGTTGCCATTTCCTTCTCCAATGCATGAAAGTGAAAAGTGAAAATGAAGTCGCTCAGTCGTGTTGAACCCTTGGCAACCCCATGGACTGCAGCCCACAGGCTCCTCTGCCCATAGGATTTTTCAGGCAAGAGTGCTGGAGTGGGGTGCCATTGCCTTATCCGTGTCTCAATATGAGCACATTTCAAATGTCTTAATGGTCAAAGCTTCAATTCTGAAAGGTCTGTGCAAGCAGAGACTCAAATCCGAGGTGTGATTGGGGAGACCACCTTCCAAGAGAAATGTGGCAGAAAGATGCAAATATCTATGCTGTACAGGGAGTAGAGCTAAATGGCAGTTTAAAAAAATCATCCCCAAATGTTATCTCTACAGTAGATCCTGACCCAATATGTTAGTTAATTGAATGAATTACAGAAGGTTAGTGAGTGACTGTTCAGTGATGACCAGGAGACAATGATGAGAATTAACTGGAAAAGGGAAGAAAAAAAGGAAAAATCTATTTTGTTAAATAAGATATTAAAATACAAGGTGAAACCTCTAAATCTGAGCCTTTTCCAAACCTCTTCTATCTGTTTCATTAGATTACAGTATTATCTGTTGGAGATGAATGGATAAAGAAGATGTGGTACATATATACAATGGAATACTGCTCAGTCGTAAAAAAGGATGAAATAATGCCATTTGCACCAACATGACTGGGCCTAGTGATTACTACCTCAGTGAATTCCTCAGGGCTTAGCACCCTCCCTCAAGTGGAGAATGAACAATGATCCTGTTAACTTTAATCAACTAAACCTTGGACTCTATTGATCTTTGCCCCAATTCTACAGTGAATTTTCCTCTGCTTAAGCCCCTTCATGAATATGCATGCACCTTGAGCTCAAAACTTCCCCAATTCTGCTGTTTGGAAAGACGCTGCATTGGGAAGGATCTCCGGTGTCCTCCTTACTTGCTGCAAGTAATAAAAAATATTTCCTCCTCCTAAAAATAATACATAAATGAAACTGAGTTTATCTCAGATTAAAGCCCAGCCTCCACCAATTTCCATGGATTTTAACACAATAATTATGAATATTGTATTATGAAAGTCTCAAGAAAATAAAAATGCTTGTCTTTGATTCAGCTATACACAGCAGTTAGCATCAAGCAATAAAGAGCATGGCAGGCATACTGTTTGTCTTACATAAACACAGAAAAGACACACACTTTTCAAAGAAGTCACAAAATTTTAATATATTATTTAATCCCTTATTCAGTCAAATTTGAAACAGGGTCAAAATACAGTTGACTCATGAACAAGACAGTTTTCACTGGGCAGGTCCACATATACACGGATTTCTTTTTTCAATGGTAAATACTGTAGAATCACATATACCACAGTTGGTTGAATCTATGTATTTTGAACCATGGATAAAGCATGTGTGCATGCATGTCTGACTCTTTTGTGAGTGGAATACATGGAATACTGCTCAGTCACAAAAAAGAACTAAATAATGCCATTTGCACCAACATGACTGGGCCTAGTGATTACCACGCTCAGTGAATTCCGCAGGGCCTAGCGCCTACAGCCCCCCAGGCTCCTCTGCCCATGGATTATCCAGGCAAGAATACTAGAGTAGGTTGCCATTTCCTTCTCCAGGGGATCTTCCCAACTCAGGGACAGGACCCCCAGATTCATTTCTGCTGAGCTATTGGGGAAGCCCCTGATATAAAATCTGTTAAACCTGGATTTTCCCACTGTTGAGAGACCTAGTGTCCCAGCCCTTCCTGTTGTCCAAGGGCTGACACAGTACTAATGTTTTTGATTTCATTAGTTTTGCTTGTTTTTATTTCTTTATCTTTTTAATCAGTAGAGTGTTTTATTTTATTGGCCACAGCTATGTAGCATGCAAGATCTTAGTTCCCCCACCTGGGATCAAACTTGTGCCCCTGCATTGGGAGCCTGGACCGCCAGGGAAGAACTTAGCGTTGCTTATCTTTAACATTTGTGCCGCTGAGTAAGGAAAATTTGTCAGGGTTTTTCACTACATAATCCTGCAGAGTATAATGAGTAGGTAAAAACAAATATAACTAAATTAATTGATCTTATGCAAGATAATCAGATTTATATCTTACTATTACCATGAATTTTTACTAATTGGAGAACTGAAGTTTGAGCTATATTTTTCATCAAAACCTTTTTTTTTCTTTTTTTTAAACTACCTATTCTTGGTGACTTCTAGGAAGAGATGAAGACCAGAGGCAAGAGAGTTAAATAAAATGATTGTTACCATTCATGGCATCAGGGAGAGTTTAAAAAATCCCTAAGCCTTAAACACGTCTACTCTGGGAGATGCTGAGAGAAGCACAGAGGTACCCTGCTTTGTGAGTAAGTATAGACACTGGCATTAGGCTGGTGTGAGGGTCAGAGCTGCCTGGCTTCTTATTTGTGTGATCTTCATTTGAATGGACTTTCCTGTATTGGCATCATACTCTGGGATGCAGGGAGACTGTGAGGATTGGCCTTATATTCCCAGAAAGGTCTGGTGAATCTGAGGTCAATGGGGTTCGGGGAATACTGACAAGGAAAGAGCTTGAGACACCTGGGACTCCACTGCTTCCTACAAGGTATACATCTCAGATGGCAACATTCATATTAAGATGTCTGATGTGTGACCTGAATTTTAAACAACCTCATGGACACGAAGGAGCCTGGACATAAATCCATATGCATATATATTACGGTGATTCCAAACCTATGCAGATTTATCTGATGATTGATAATTTAAAATAAAAATACATACTTATGTGTCTAAATATTGTTATTTTACTTCTTTCATCTTTTTTTATAAACTGATGAGAAAAGAAGGACTTCCTAGGTGATGCTAAGACGGCTTTTCAATCCCTGGATCGGGAAGATCCCCTGGAAGAGGGCATGGCAACCAGTTCCAGGATCCTTGCCTGGAGAATCCCAAGGACAGAGGAGCCCGGTGGGCTACAGTCCCTAGCATCCCAAAGAGTCAGACACAACCGAAGCGACTCAGCATGATGAGAAAAAAAGACAAAAATATTTCTTTTTAGTTGAATAAAATATTGGTATTTTATAAGGTCAATGTAAAAAAGTTCACAAACATTATTATTACTGCTGTTTAAAGCTTATAAATATGGTATAAATGTTAATGCTATGTGGCAGCCTGGATGGGAGGGGAGTTTGGAGGAGAAGGGATACATGTGGATGTGTGACTGAGCCCCTTTACTTTCCACCTGAAACTGTCACAACATGGCTATCAGCTAACTAGCTAATAACCCAATACAAAGTCAACAGTTTTAAAAAAATGTACTATAAAACAAAAGGTCTATAATTGTGGTAAAAAGAAAGAATATAATCTGAATCTCTATTTTAGGTTTAATAAATTCAAGTTTTATTAGAACGTGTTTCTGATTCTGGAACTGAGCAGGCTGAGTAGCATGTACACGCAAACATAATTATATTTTCCTGTTAGCCTCCAGTCCTGAACCTCTAGGTTGGACTAGTGGGTTTGCTTGATGTTTTCATTCCTTTAAGAATATTATAAAATTATTTTTATGGATTTTTTTTCTTTGAACAGAATATTATTTTTATAAACAGATCAATAATAACCTATGCTGGAGTGGGAATTCCATTTATTTTCATGTTCAGAAAAGAGAGAGATACTTTGAGGAGATGTTGACCTGGAAAAATCTCCAGAATTGACCTGTTACGATTTAAAAAAAAGGAGGGGGGAAGGCAAAAATCCCAACTCAGAGAGGTAGCCAGCTTCAAGTCTCTTTTCCAGCTGCTGGTTGCTCCCAATATCTCACTCTCTCCACACTGCCACCAGCACTACTGACATGACCCAGCCCCCAAATTATGGCTAGTTTACCTGTTCATCTACATGCTTGTTCATTTCCCCCATTTTCTGTATTTTACCGTCATAGTTTAGTCTTGAGATCGGTTATTAAGTTTCTAAAAGGAAGGCTCTGAAAATGATTACTAATTTTGTTCAAAATTAATTTTGTCTGAATTTTATTTAATATGAAAACAAATTCCAGAAGAAACAATTGAAACCCTTCTCATGGTGTGAAATCAGTCTCTGCTTCCCATTTTCAAATGGGCCTCAGCCTTTTCCCTAATATCCATTCCAACAGCTTCCTGAAGTGTATTTTTGAAAAGCAAACAAAGCAAGCAAACAAAAAATACTTCATTTTAAGACGCATTTTCTTGGCTATCCTAATTGCTGAGATCATAGCATCATTCTGGCACCTTCATCGTTGCTGCATTTCCTTAGGCTCAATATCCATTTCCTATGATATGTTTTGCTAAGTTCTGCCTCTTTGAGTTGATCATGTTTCTATAAAGTGAGACTCATTTTGTCCTAAGTACTATTCAAAGCAATCCTGGGAGAAGAGTAATTCATGTAGGGAAGGCAGTGAATAATAGTCAAAAGCTGGTGTGCAATCGCTTAGCTGGGAACAGATAATATTAGATGCAAAATATTCTATAGTTTAAAAGTATATATGATTGCAAAAGTATGTATCGATGAACACATAATGCCCTAAGGTGCCCCGTGCTATATCAGTGTATATATTCATTATGCATTCTCAGTGAATCTTATGGCTAATTTCTGTGACGCTTTCTGGTATATTTGAAGAACCCATTGTTAAAGGAAAAGAGAACTGTCAATATTAGATGTCTTCGCAAGAACGTGTTCTAGGATTTTGAACATGCCCTGTCTTCCCTTCTTATCATTAGCCGCCCTTTGTTCCGTTCTGGGTGACATTTCTTTTCTAGGGACTGTACAAAAGGAGAGCAGTCCCAGCAAGCACATCATCTGTTTGAAGGGCATCCAGGGAGGGACAGCCAATTGTGCAGCCGCCAGACACGGGCTCCAGTCCCAGGAGAAGTGAAGGAGGGAGATGGACGTTTGTGCAAGAGCCGAAGTGCCGAGCGTGCCGATTGTTTAACTGAGAGCTTGCGGGCGCTGCCGTGGTGAAGGTGCTGTGAGCCAGTGTTCTAAAGATCCATGTTTTCTTGTTATATTTCTTCCTCCTCAAAACAAAGAAAATGTCATCATATTTTCAAGCAGCAGAAAGGTACCCCCTACGACTCTATTTTTCAAACTAGGTGTATAAATACTACATCCAAACTTCCAGCAAAGCTCCATTCTAATGACAAGGGAAACCTTTCAGATATGGAGGATAATCACCATAGCCAAGAATCTCTGTAGGCGTGCAGCTATTGAGAACTCAATGTGACTGATTCATTCACGTGTCTAAGACAATGGACATTCCTGTTGGCTAAGAGTATCTATCAAAATCAGCCTTTAGCTAGAGAAAAAGTCATGGGGGAAAACCCATGAATAGTAGTAAACAAAGTAAGGAAAGGGAGCAGGCAGAACCCTCAGGGCAAAATAAAAACCTGAAAACATTGACTAGCATTGAACAGTAACTTTTATACACATGGATAGTTTCTGTTGGAATTGAAGTGTCACAAGCCATGAAGAGCGTAATTTGAAGAGCTCGACTCTTATCATGATTATGGAGGCAAACAGCCTTGCTCTCCTCAGACATCAGATCATAGATTTCAATTCCATCTAGACACTAGCTAGTATTCATGAAGATACTGATATATAGGATTTAGTGTCTTTGTATAAAAGAGGGGAAATGAAAAACAGATTCTGGTATATATATAGGCTTCCCTGGTGGCTTAGATGGTAAAGAATCTGCCTGAAATTCAGGAGACTCAGTTTTGATCCCTGGGTCAGGAAGATCCAATATACATGCTTAGAACGAAATTAGCATCTTTAAAGAACAGATGGCTAAAAGTTCAAGATTTGAGCATATGTAGACTTGATACATCTAAAACTGCATTGCTTGGGAGTTCTGGATAAACAACATCTTAATCATTTAATAATGTGCTTCACCTGCAAGTTTCTGCCCTCTTTTGCTAACTGCTATATTATTTTTTTCTCAAAGTGCATTTCATCAGACACTTTCAGCTGCTTTAGAAATAAGAGACTTGCCAAAGGTATGTAAGCCTGAAGGACGGATTTCTTTAAAATGCAGTCAAAAGGACAAACAAACAAAGCCCACTGGGTCACCACGTCAACTCCAAGTCACACGAACATGATTGTTAAAGGCAATGAAGATGTCATTTTGCTTGTGAGATAGTCCAATGGCACCTTGGTTTTTGGACAACTCCATCTTGATCATCCTGGCACGGTACATGAATGTGGCATCAACTAGTTAAAGTAAAAAGATTGATACAGTCTTAGAATATCCCGTCTTACTATCTGAAGGGAAGTAACTCAGTGAGAGAGAGAGAGAGAGTGTGTGTGTGTGTGTGTGTGTTTCTCTCTGTGACATAATTATGATAGTACCTTATTAGAAAGAGCCGTGCTACAGAGCTTGGGCTATTGCTTTCCTCTGAGTAAGCTTCCTGATGAAATGATGCAGATACGAAAGGCAATAGTGCATAGTCGTGGCCTGCCTCAGCAAAGTGTAAATCAGAAGTGATCACTAGTTGGGCTCAATTTCTGAGAAGTTCATTTTCTTCAGACTGTTACAAACTGACAGGCAGAACCATTTGCCTTCAAGCTTTCTGACAGATCCCATTGAGACCAGCAAAACAGCAGCTAGAAAGCTAAATGGATGCCTTCATCCAGTTCGGTGCCTTTCTTCCGCTATTCAAGACTGCGTTACCAGGACTTCTGTCTGCAGATGGCTTTGACACTCCCACGCTCACACAGGAAGCCTGGGTTATCTCTCACAAGGGTGATTTTTACAAGACTACTAAAGGAATCTGTAGTTTGGAGTGTCCAGAGGTGAGCCACAGGGAACAGAACAGCTTTGGACAGTATCTTCACCCCAGCAGGGAATGAGCACAGTCAGGGTGTAGAGTGGGTCCGTCTGCTGTGTGGGAGGCGGGTAAGGTTTCCTAACAGCAGAGTCAGTGTAACGCAATGATTTTGGTAAGAAAGATGGAGCTGGCCTTGAGGAAAAGGAGAATGGTTTTATAAAAACACGATGCCATACATTGACCAAAAACCGCTGTAATATTGTAAAGAAATTAGCCTCCAATTAAAATAAATACTTAAAAGAGAAAAAAGAAAAAAAAAATTTAGCTAAAACAAACAAACAAAAAAGCCCACAATGCCAAAAGGTACATCCTTTCATGGAATGCCTTCTTATTGTAATAATTATAGTAGTTATCCCATAAAATACCCTCGCTTACTTTTTTTTCATATTTTTTTTCATATTTAGCCCTAATGTTTGTGATTTTCTACCATGGTTAGAGGGGAAAAGCGAACTTTAAACTTGGAGTAACAGGATGGGCTTGCTGAAATGGAATACTCTGAAATGTCCTTAGAGTGGATAGCAGAGAATGGATTGCAAGCAAGAAACAATGATGTGAAATCAAAGGAAATGAACAGAGGGAAAGCTCGTGAACTGGGTGGCATCTTGACTGCCACTGGCTTTTGCTTGGTGGGAGGTGCTAAGCTACAGGGCGCTGTGGGGGCTCATGGTTCTGAGCAGATGGAATCCCTTGATGGCTTTCTACACTTGTGTTCAGGTTTTAGACAGCACAGTTGAGTTGGTACCATGATCTTACATGGAAAGTGGTTTCAGAAAACTAATTAGGCAAAAAAAGAAGTTGAGGTTCATGTATTTGTATTAAGACCATTTTCCCGTTTCTTCCTTGCGGTGGCAGGAAATAAAAGACAGAGAGAACTTGAGCAGAGGTGGCCAGAATCACCACCTTACCAGGGTTCAGTGGAAACCACTAATTTTGATCTGAGGTTTATGAATCCAACCAAACAGACCCTATGTGTTTGGGATCACAGGAATAATTTATTAATCAAAAACAAACAAACAAACAAACAAACAAAAAAAAAACCATTCAAAAAAAAAACACTGGTTTTCATAGAGATCTTAGTAAAATATAGTCCTATAACAAACGCCACACAAATTTTCTGTACAAAATTTACCTTCATTGAGGCAAGTATCTTAGATGCTCTCCATTTAACCAAATACACCTCAATTAAATGCAAAACCGTATTTGTGTGTTGGTCCCTCAGTCGTGTCTGACTATGACCCCATGGGCAGTAGCCTGCCATTCTTCTCTGTCCTTGGAATTTCCCAGGTAATAATACTGGACTTGGTTGCCATTTCCCTCTCCAGAGCATCTTCCCAACCCAGGGACTGAAGCCAGGTCTCTTGAACTGCAGTCAGATTCTTTACCATCTGAGCCACCAAGGAAGCTAAATTGTGTATGTGTATATAAAACCATCACACTTGGGCATAAAATTTTCTACTTGTCTTCTGATTTATTTTTTCCATATTGTATAATTATAATAAGACATGGTAGAATTTCAAAATTTTAGAATTAAATGCCTGTTACCTAAAAGTATTTTCAACATTCATAAGCACTGAATAACTATTTTCTTACATTGCTGTTTAACTTTTACATACATAATTTTTACCCCTACATTAGATTTTACGCATCTTGACAACTTTGAGGCCTTTTCTATAGGTTTCAATGAACTGGTACTCTAATTTTTATATTCTTAAATCATATATATATTGTATTTTATTCTTTAAGTAAAAGACTATGTAGCTTTAGAGCATATTTGCTTTATTCTTAATAACATTGAATTTAAAAAATATATAATTGTATGTACTCATGATTAAAATTAATTGATAATTAAAAGTTATTCAATTGTGGAATAAACTTTGGGCATTGTAAAATTTGTTTTAAAACTACAGCTAATACCTCATTAAAATGACTTATGGTACTGGTTATTTTTTGCTAGTTCCTGGTTTCTTTTCCTCTCTCAGCAACTAAATTTCATGTAATTTGCTACTAAGAAAACCAAAGCACAATTCTAACTAATATCCAACTATCCTTGACTATTTTTAATTATACAGTTTATGGTAAGAACTGTGAACTTTGAAAACCACATACACTTTAAAATAAGAGACATGGATGACTATCTCTGCACATGTAATTCTTTTTGGTGAATACAAATATGTGGTCGCCCGCCTCGCCGATAAGGAGAACGCCACAGACAGGATTCTTCTGACACGCAGTTTATTGTTACAGCTCTTTTAGGAAGTGGCGAGAGGGCCCCGATGCAGGGAAAGCGGTTGCTTATATAGCCCAGAGGGGAGGCGTGTCAACCTCTGATTGGCTCATAACAGAACACTGTTAGAATCCCTGATTAGCATATCTGTGACCTTAAGAGACACATCTTGCGCATGCGTCTTTTTAGTCTACGTTTGCGAAGAACCAGGAAGCAGGAAACCGGCGCCATCCTGCAATGGCGGCTGCGGCTCCCGACACAAATAAAGCTTCAATTTAAAATATTAGTTTGACAAATCACTTTAATATTTTTTTATCTACTTGCAATCATATTATATTAAATACTTTCTTAGCCTCATCTTCCCCACTGTAAATAATTACCATCCTTCAACATTTTTATCATCCTCTATTGTCATGATTCTCTCACTAGAAGTTTCTTTCCTGTGTAACATTTAATGTTGGAGACAAAATTTAATGAATGATTTTTACAATACAATGTAAACTGTGCATTATGTCCTTAGATTATATCACTAAAATAACAATGCTGCTTATACTGCTGCTAAGTTGCTTCAGGTGTGTCCAACTCTGTGCGACCCCATAGATGGCAGCCCACCAGGCTCCCCCGTCCCTGGGATTCTCCAGGCAAGAACACTGGAGTGGGTTGCCATTTCCTTCTCCAATGCATGAAAGTGAAAAGTGAAAGTGAAGTCACTCAGTGGTGTCCAACTCTTTGCGACCCCATGGACTGCAGCCCACCAGGCTCCTCCAGCCGTGGGATCCTCTAGGCAAGAGTACTGGAGTCGGGTGCGATCACCTTCTCTGAAACTAACAATGACTCCCTCTTATATCCATACATTATAATTGCACAATGATATTCTGTAACAGACGCTGATCCTTTAACTTCTCTGCTTCAGTTCACCATTTCTCTCTTGTTCTCGTACCTTCAGTTCAGTTCAGTTCAATTCGGTCGTGAACCGCAGCACAGCAGGCCTCCCTGTCCATCACCAACTCCCAAAGTCCACCCAAACCCATGTTCATTGAGTCGGTGATGCCATTAACCATCTAATCCTCTGTCGTCCCCTTCTCCTCCTGCCCTCAATCTTAGTGAAGGTAAGACAAAATAGCCATCACATACCTACTGTTTAAATAAAATACTATTTACATATATTTCATGCAACCAAAAATAACTGGCATAGATTTTTAAAACAGTATTTACTTCAAAATTTCATTTTATTTAACATTAATATGACATTTTTTATTTTATAGATTTTATTTAACACTAATAAGAAGGTATCTATTAATATTAAACACAGCACAAAATTGTCAAGGTAAACATTTTTGCGTTACACTACTTCATGCACTGATAAATTTTAATATGTTGTTTAAATTTTATTATTTAATATTTTGAAAACCATTTCTTTTCAAATTTTGAAATTTATTTCATCTTTTACTACTCTGAAAAAATATACAAAATCTGAATCCACAATAGAGTTATATTTACGTCTCATGGGGGCTTCCCAAGTGGCTCAGTGGTAAAGAATTTGCCTGCTGTGCAGTACATGTAGATTCCATCCTGGGTGAGGAAGAGCCCCTGGAGAAGGAAATGGCAACCCACCCCAGTATGCTTGCTTGGGAAATCAAAGGGACAGAGGAGCCTGGTGGGTTACAGTCCATAGGGTCATGAAGAGCTGGATATGAGTTAGCAACTTAATAGCAGTAGCAATGACTCATGACCGATTCTTTGCTTTTATGAAAGAAGGTGTTTTTTTTTCTGATAATTCTTCTGAAAAAGTTTTAATTTTACTTGAAAAGCATTGGCAAAACATTTAAGATGGTAAGATGATAGCCTGGATAGAAGTTTAAGAAAAAATTCTTAAGACTTGCAATCAGAGACTCTCCTGTCCTAAATATGAAGCTTTAAGAATTTACATTATGTTTAAATTTAAACCTGCAAGAACCTTGGTCTTTATTTTACTTTTGTTCATGTTAAGAAGAGAAAATTACACACAGGAATCTGAGACTATGCCAGCAACAGAAAATGCTACAATATATAAAACTGAGTTCTGATATACAGCTCGAATTGTCTAATCCTACGGCCCCAAACAAACTTACTGTAATTAAATAAACTGAAGATAAATTGAGTGAAAAATACACTAATTTTTTATGCGTCACATTTAAGTGTTATCATATGGAGACAGATTAAACAGCAAATTGTCTTTTAACATTGGAAAATGATAGTAATAAAAATTCTAATAATAATCACTCAAACCATAGAAAATTGCTGTTTTTATATGTGAACATCACTGAATATTGGCAATTTTCTATGGCTTAATCTAAGAAGAGACACTTTAGTGGTTAAATCAATACGTTCAGATGTCATCCAGCCTAGACTGAAATCTCAGCCTCATTTATGAACTGTAAGACAAAGCTCTCTCTTCCTCAGTTCCCTTAACTTTAAAATGTGGATGAGTGGTTCTCCAGCCGTCTAGTCGTTAAGACTCCATGCTCTCAGTGTCGAGGACCCGGGCTCAATCCCTGGTTAGGGAACTAAGATCCCACAAGTCGCAACACACTATAGGATAAATTAATAAATACAGTTTTTAAAAACCATAAAATAAAATATAGGTAACATTACCTATGGAGAAGGCAATGGCACTCCACTCCAGGACTCTTGCCTGGAGAATCCCATGGATGGAGGAGCCTGGTGGGCTGCAGTCCATGGGGTCACTAACAGTTGAACACGACTGAGCGACTTCACTTTCACCTTTCACTTTCATGCATTAGAGAAGGAAATGGCAACCCACTCCAGCGTTCTTGCCTGGAGAATACCAGGGATGGAGGAGCCTGGTGGGTGCCATCTATGGGGTCGCACAGAGTCGGACACGACTGAAACGACTCAGCAGCAGCAGCAGCAACATTATCTATTGCATAAGATCATTATGAGAATCAAGAGGCTTATGAAATATGGAAAAA
Source organism: Madoqua kirkii (assembly GCA_006408675.1). Taxonomy (NCBI): domain Eukaryota; kingdom Metazoa; phylum Chordata; class Mammalia; order Artiodactyla; family Bovidae; genus Madoqua; species Madoqua kirkii. Next base: position 75,178 of record SJYC01085761.1, on the reverse strand, counting down.
TGTAGGAGAATGTCTATTGTTTTAAACTAAATTAACAATATTGCATGAACATCTTAATGAACTAATCAAATTCTGTGAGAATATCAAGAAAGTTTTCAATATAATCTCTAAAAATCCCTTTATTAATAGGTTCTCAATAGGATCTTTTCTGCATCTAACTAGCCTCTTCAATTCTTATTTTCCTGAAATCTCTGGAATGGAAAATTTCCCATGCGTGGGAGCTAAGTCGCTTCAGTCATGTCTGACTCTGCGACCCAGTGAACTGTAGCCCGCGAGGCTCCTCTGTCCGTGGGTTTCCCAGGCAAGAATACTGGAGTAGTTAGCCATTTCCTTCTCCAGGGATTCTTCCTGACCTAGGGGCTGAATCTGTGTCTCATGTCTCCTGCACTGGCAGGTGGGGTCTTCACCACTAGTGGTTCCAGGGGAGGCTTCCTTCTCTATTATTTTCTCTCCTAATACTTAAAAAGATCCCCTGGAGAAGGAAATGGCTTCAGTACTCCAGTATTGTTGACTGGAGAATCTCATGGACAGAGGAGTCTAACAGGATACAGCCCATGGTTTTGCAAGAGTCAGATACAATTTAGCAACCCAACCACCAATATTTGAAAAAAGTACTTGGCCTCAGTACATTTCTTGCTTCTGAGCAGTAGTGTTTGTCAGTCCATAACCAATAAATGTCAAACTAATTATTTAATTTTGTATGTATCCTTCCACATCTTTCATATGATGGATTAGTGATTTCACTAAGCTGAATTTTAGTTTCCCAATCTAAATAACTATAGTGATATGTGAAAGCAGTATGCAAACATGATACAGCATTACATGTGTATTCTGGAAATTTAAACTCGTCAAGTCACAAAGGGAAGTTATAATGATGTATCAATAGGGAAAAAAAGGTGCAAATGTGTATGTAAAAATTATACCCTTCTTAAGAATTGTTGCTGGTTTTAGGTGCTATGTCGTGTCCAACACTTGGCGCATCCCATGGACTTCTCTGACCATGGAGTTTCCTAGGCAAGAATACTGGAATGGATTGCCATGCTCTACTCAAGGAGATCTTTCTGACCCAGGGCTCGAACCCGAGTCTCTGGCATCTCCTGCACTGGCAGGTGGACTCTCTAATGCAGAGCCATCAGGGATAGAAATATGTCTATTGGTGAAAGAATGCACTCCTGCAGTACGATATTTACTTTTTTGATGTTTTCTAAACCACAACACATACAGGTACTGGGCTGTAATCCTTGCCCAAGGCCCTTATTTAAACAATTTATTCATCATCTCTGAATGAGTGCTAAGGTATCAAAAAATAATCTCATAAAGGCTCTAAATTTGTTTCAGAAAGCCTTGGGATGTGGTTTACTTCCGAAGCCTCTCAACTGGGAACAACTCTTTCCCTTGAGAGAATTAAACAGCTCAGAGTGTCAAACTTTGATCTTAACTGCTCACAGCATTCAGAAGGAACACCAAGGCGGCAATTTCCTTTCGTTTTCATCAGCAGTTGAGAGTCGCAACAGCAAAACATAGAAAAGCCCAAACATAAAAGTGTTATAGAAAGTATTCCCCAGGGTGTATTTTAATAATTATCTCATTTTACTCATTATATATATGTATGCTACTGCTGCTGCGAAGTCACTTCAGTCGTGTCCAACTCTGTGCGACCCCATAGACGGCAGCCCACCAGGCTCCTCTGTCCCTGGGATTCTCCAGGCAAGAACTCTGGAGTGGGTTGCCATTTTCTTCTCCAGTGCATGAAAGTGAAAAGTGAAAGTGAAGTCCTTCAGTCATGTCCGACCCTTTGTGACTTTATGGACTGCAGCCCACCAGGCTCCTCCATCCATGGGATTTTCCAGCAAGAGTACTGGAGTGGGGTGCCATTGCCTTCTGTGTGTGTGTGTGTGTAGGAGAGATAGAGAATGGAAAGACAAGAGTGCAGAATTCAGCCTCATATTTATGTCTTGGTTAAAGTAGATGGCAATAAAAAATGTGATTTTTGTGTATTTTAACAGCCATGTATAAATTATTCCTAATTACAAAGCAAGGAACGGGACCACATTTTCTGAAATCCATTTCAAGCTCAAGCAGTCCTAAGAAAGGCACAGTGCTCCCTAGACACATATTTCTTCTGTATAATTTTATCTCTGAGATGCAGATGCTGTTCTGAGGTCTCTGATATTGCAACAATATCCTCAGGAAAAGTTCCCTCCTCCAGGTAACGGAGACAAAAGTGATTTAGCCCCAGGACCTGACACTTTCAGGTCCAGGGTGAATACCTCCCCTTGTCTGAGCCCTCCTGTCTTTGCCTCTCACTCCCTGTCTCCCTGCCGCTTCTACCAGCTGCTGCTGCAACTGGCAACGCCAGTTCCTTCCCATGACTTGGTGGCATCAAGTCACACCTGTGTCCAGCGTTCTTCCTGTCCTCACGCTTGCAGCCAGAGTCCCTTCGATGTATGAGTATGTACACATACGCAAGGACAAGTTGAGGGTTCAAGTAGATCCTCCATGTATTTTGCAATCCAAAGATTAGTATCAATCTATGAGAATCAACAATTTCTTTGATTTGTCCAAACAGATTTCCACCTCGAGTGAGATGTTAAGTCACTTCATTCCTGTCTGACTCTTTGTGACCCTATGGATCAAATCCAACCAGGCTTCTTGGTCCATGGGATTCTCCAGGCAATAATACAGGAATGGGTAGCCATTTCTTCCTGAAGGAGATCTTCCCGACCCAGGGATCAAATCTGCATCTCTTACTTCTCTTATTTCCTTTGTAAAAATGTTTGTGCATCTATAAAGAAAGCTGAAAACCAAAGAATTGATGCTTTTGAACTGTGGTGTAGGAAAAGACTCTTGAGAATCCCTTGAATTGCAAGGAGATCTGACCAGTCCATCCTAAAGGTAATCAGTCCTGAATATTCATTGAAAGGACTGATGTTGAAGCTGGAACTCCAATATTTTGGCCACTTGATGTGAAACTAACTCATTGAAAAGACACTGGTGCTAGGAAAGATGGAAGGCAGGAGGAGAAGGGGAGGGCAGAGGATGAGATGGTTGGATGGCATCACCCACTCAATGGGTAAGAGTTTGAGTAAACTCCAGGAGTTGGTGATGGACAGAGAGGCCTGGCCTGCTGTAGTCCATAGGGTCGCAAAGAGTCTGACATGACTGAGCGACTGAACTGAACTGAAAGTGTTCTATCACGCCTGCCATTTCTCTGGACACCATATGTATTTTTAAAAGGTAGGAAAGGAGGCTGGGAGGGAGGGAGAGATGAGAAAAGATGAGAGGAAAAAGAGAGAAATTTGTTCTATTAGCTTTATATCACTGGGTAAAAACAATTGCAAAGTTAGCAACTCAAATAAAAAAAATTATCATCATCATACTTTCTGTGACTTTGGAATGGGGCTAGGGGTGATCTGGGGTCTCAGTTCTGTGTTTCTCAAGACAGAAAACCTGTAAGCAAGATGTGGGCTGGCACTGGGATCTCATCTCTGGCTCAAGGTCCTCTCCCAAGCTGGCTGAACTTAGCCGCTGGTGATTTCGGAGCCGAGGTCCCATTCAGTTCGTGAGTACTCTATAGGGCATCCCTCTCAGCTCCTGGAGGCCACCCCCAGGTCCTGGCAATGTGGTCCTCTCACAAGAGAGCAGTTGCTGCTGTTGCTGCTGCTGCTAAGTCGCTTCAGTCGTGTCCGACTCTGTGCGACCCAGTGGACGGCAGCCCACCAGGCTCCCCCATCCCTGGGGTTCTCCAGGCAAGAACTCTGGAGTGGGTTGCCATTTCCTTCTCCAGTGCATGAAAGTGAAAGTGAAAGTGAAGTCTCTCAGTCGTGTCTGACTCTTCGCCACCCCATGGACTGAGGCCCACCAGGCTCCTCCGTCCATGGGATTTTCCAGCAAGAGGACTGGAGTGGGGTGCCGTACGCTTCTTCAAAGTCAGCAGGGCAACCTCCCCACAGAAGCTACACAAGGGACTTGTGTACTGTCGAGTCATCACTGGAGTGACTCTTGTTAAAAAGAAGTAATTCAGAGGATGCCTAGCCCTCACACTCCCACCCACGCTGACGGGGGGCTTTTGTAGGGGAGGCAGAACCAGGCCTGGATTGCAGGGACCATGGTAGAAACCTGCGCTCATTCTGAGCACTTCCAGTATTCTTGGCTGGAGAGTTCATGACCAGAGGAGGCTGGCAGGCTACAGTCCATGGGGCCGCAAAGAGTCAGAAACGACTGAGCCACTAACACTTGATTCAGAGCACCACACGGAAGAGGAGGAAGACAACTGGCTGATAACGAGCACAGGAGAGCAGTGCTAGGAGCTAAGACGGAAGAACACGGGCCATAGCATGACTCTGAGAGCCACACAAGAAATACCGCAAGCCCAACCTGGTGAGGTGAAGCAGCTTCCTTTAAAGTCTGGACATTTGACTTTCTCACTGACGGCTAGATGGAGTCACTGACTCAGCGGACATGAGTTTGAGCAAAGTCCAGGAAATAGTGAAGAACAGGGAAGCCAGATGTGCTGGATTCATAGGGTCACAAAGAGTCAGACATGACTTAGCGACTGAATGACAGCAATTGATAGGCTGCAATATCTACCTTGCAGTTTTATATAGGGAATTACATGAATGATGTATGCCGTATTTCCAACAGAGAAACTCAATGTCTAATGTATGAACAGTGAAAAGTGAAAATGAAGTTGCTCAGTCGAGTCCGACTCTTTGCAACCCCATGAACTATACCTGCCAGGCTCCTACATCCATGGGATTTTCCAGGCAAGATTACCGGAGTGGGTTGCTATTTCCTTCTCCAGGGGATTGAACTGGGTCTCCTGCATTGCAGGCAGACTCTTTACCATCTGAGCCACAAAGGACGTATATTATTAATCACATTTTTCCTATGCATGAAAGCTCTGTCTTTACACAACTAAAATGGATATCAGTGTGCTCACTAAATATTTTTATGTATCCATCATTGTAATTTTTATTGCTTATTTAATTATAGGTCACATGATCAGGTGGGGTTGTTTGTTTCTGAAGGTTAGTTGTTGTTTAGTCACTCAGTCCTGTCTGACAGTTTGTGACCCCATGGACTGTAGCCCACCAGGCTCTGTCCGTGGGATTCTCCAGGGAGAATACTGGAGTGGGGTGCCATTTCCTTCTCTGGGGAGAAAATCTTGAGCTTTTGAATATGGCTTTTCTATAAGGTTCCTCCAAATCATAGTATTTATTTGTGAAAAGCCTTTAGCCTCTATGTACTTTATAAAACTCCTATTTAAAACACAGATGAAGCCTGTAGCTTCCAAACTACCTTAAACAACCTTAGCTGATTGTTTAAAAAGGCTTCTATTGTCTTTCATTTGAACTGCCTGACTTTTTCACTTTGGTCTTTACGCAGAGGTTGCATCTTCTCTGATGTTTGTTACGTGGTGACACAGCTTTCTCAGCATTTCTTCTGGACTGTTCTCCTCATAGGCTTCCACAGAGCAAGTCCTTCAAGGACTTGCAGACCTTTGAAGGTTATGGGAAAGTCAAATTATTGGAAATAGACTCTACAAAGTTCGAGACGGCAAAGTCCTTCACTTTGCTCTGAAATTGCTGCAGGTAACTCTGGCAATCACGGTGCAGTCCAGGGGGTAATGACCCCCCCCCATCCCCCCAGGAAGAGGAGCACTGCCATTGCTGTAGGCAGCTGAAGACTGACCGGGAGGACGAGATTCACAATTTTGGAGCAAAATGTACATGCAGGCAAGTCAGTACTGAATACACATTGTACATTTCATTGGAAAAAAACTGGACATAATTGTTATCATTTGTCACAAATCGTGTTTCTACCTATTTCTTTGCCTGCTATAAATAAAAAGCAACTCCAGAGGTTGCTGAAGGAAATCTTATGCTATTCTCACTGCTGCTTCAGAGGAAAAGGAAATGAAATGTCTCCATCTCCTATTGAGGAAGAAATATGGCAGGGGAGAGTGATCCAGCCCAAGACTGGGGGGCATCAGCTTTCTGGGACAGTCCATCTTACACACAATCTACTTCAAAGTTACCAGTGGAATATATTCTGTGTGCTCTCACAGAAAAGCAAGACACTAGAAATACTACATCTGCTGCTATCCAGGAGGTTTTACTGAATGCATGTATTAATATTGAGAAAACTTAGTAACTGAAAAAATGTCATTGAGTATAATGGTCTAAAATCCCAGAAGGAACTTAATTTTTTTTAACGCAAGGAGTCCAGAAAAAACTATTGTATTTTTTTCTACAGCTTTGTTGGAATTTAATGTACAATAAACTGTGTGTATTTAAAGTATACAAAATGAGTTTACATAGTTTACAGGCATGGAAGCATCACTGTGGACAAGATGATCACTATGTCCATCATCCCCAAAGCTTCCTCTTGCCCCTTTATGTCTCCATTTCTTACCATCCCTGTCCTCTAGGAAACCACTGATTTGCTTTCCGTCCTTCAGTTTTCAGAATTTCATAAATGGAATTAAACATAGAGATTTTTTAAAGTCACTTTTTATTTTCTATTGGGGTACAGCTGATCAACAGCACTGTGGTAGTTTCAGGAGAACAACACAGAGCCTCAGGCACACATAAAGGGGGCAGATTTAGCATCTCCTCCGATTCTCTCCAGTGCTTTCCACCATAAGGGTGGTGCTGCCCGCGCATCTGAGGTTACTGATATTTCTCCCAGCAATCTTGATTTCAGACTGTGCTTCATCCAGCCCTACATTTTGCACGATGTTCTCTGTATTATATACAGAGTTAAATAAGCAGGGTAGCAATTTACAGCCTTGACGTACTCCTTTCTCAATTTGGAATCAGTCTGTTAACTAAAGAGCCTCTTGATGAAAGTGAAAGAGAAGTGTGAAAAAGTTGGGTTAAAACTCAATATTCAGAAAACTAAGATCATGTCATATGGTCCTATCTCATCATGGCAAATAGATGGGGAAACAATGGAAACAATGACAGAATTTATTTTGGCAGGGCTCCAAAATCACTGCAGATGGTGACTGCAGCTATGAAATTAATAGATGCTTGCTCCTTGGAAGAATAGCTATAACTAACCTAGACAGCATATTAAAAAGCAGAGACATTACTTTCCCGACAAAGTGTCATCTAGTCAGAGTTATGGTTTTCCAGTAGTCATGTATGGATGTGAAAGTAGGACTATAAAGAAGGCTGAGCACTGAAGAATTGATGCTTTTGAACTGTGGTGTTGGAGAAGACTCTTGAGAGTCCCTTGGACTGCAAGGAGATCCAACCAGTCCATCCTAAAGGAGATCAGTCTTGAATATTCATTGGAAGAATTGATGCTGAAGCTGAAGCTCCAATACTTTGCCCACCTGATGCAAACAACTGACTCACAGGAAAAGACCCTAATGTTGGGAAAGATTGAAGGCAGCAGGAGAAGGGGATGACAGAGGATGGGATGTTTGGATGGCATCACTGACTCAATGGACATGAATTTGAGCAAGCTCTGGGAGTTGGTGGTGGACAGGCAAGCCTGGCGTGCTGCAGTCCATGGGGTTGCAGAGAGTCTGACAGCACTGAGTGACTAACTGAATTGAACTGGTTCTGTTCCCTGAGAAAGGCCCATAACTCACCTGCCACCTCCCACTCAGTTTCTCAGGGGACTCTGTTATTTGCAATCATCACAGTGTGACTTCACAAATCCTGCAACTTCTAAAATTTGTTCTACTTTCTCCATAATTCTCTTGCTAGAAGAGAATGAAACCATTTTTTCCCCCAGAGAGTCAGTGAGTCCCCTGTGCTCCTGATCTGGGTAATGCAGGGTGTCCTCTGTCTCCAAATTGAGAAATCAGGCTTAGTTAGAGGAGGACTGGATGAGTGGCTCAGATATGAATCAGTGACATATAAAAGTAATGATGAAAATTGTAATATGTTCAGTTCAGTTCAGTTCAGTCACTCAGTCGTCGTGTCCGACTCTTTGCTACCGCATGAATCGCAGCACGTCAGTCTTCCCTGTCCATCACCAACTCCCAGACCTTGCTCATGTCCATCGAGTCAGTGATGCCATCCACCCATCTCATCCTCTGTCATGCCCTTCTCCTTCTGCCGCCAGACCCTCCCAGCATCAGAGTCTTTTCCAATGAGTCAACTCTTCACATGAGGTGGCCAGAGTACTAGAGTTTCAGCTTTAGCATCATTCCTTCCAAAGAAGTCCCAGGGCTGATCTCCTGCAGAATGGATTGGTTGGATCTCCTTGCAGTCTAAGGGACTCTCAAGAGTCTTCTCCAACACCACAGTTCAAAAGCATCAACTCTTCAGCGTTCAGCTTTCTTCACAGTTCAACTCTCACATCCATACATGACCCCTGGAAAAACTATAGCCTTGACTAAACAGACCTTAGTCGGCAAAGTAATGTCTCTACTTTTGAATATACTATCTAAGTTGGTCATACTTTTCTTCCAAGGAGTAAGATGTTGCAACCTTGTAAAACATCATGAACATAAAAATGATAAATTCTAGGGCAAAATGAAAGACGAATCTGTATTTGTATTAAATGATATACAAACATAATAGTTTTTCATAAACTAAGAAATTGAAAGTGGCTTAGTCATGTCCAACTCTTTGTGATCCCATGGACTATACAGTCCATGGAATTCTCCAGGCCAGAAAACTGGAGTGGGTAGCTGTTCATTTCTCCAGGGGGTCTTCCCAGCCCAGGAATCAAAGCCAGGTCTCCCACATTCCAGGTGGATTGTTTACCAGCTGGGACACCAGGGAAGACCTAAATGTAACAGTTTCTCATAAGCAGCAAAACAAAACTAGAAAATGTGAACAAATGGACTGTGAACATGAGCAAAATAGATTTAATTTCTGATCCATCTGCACCTATTTCTTAATAGGTGGTCAGTCATTAAACTTTATAAGACTCCAGTACTCTTGCCTTTAAAATCCCATGGACAGAAGAGCTTGCTAGGCTGCAGTCTATGGGGTCGCTACAAGTTGGACAGGACTGAGCGACTTCACTTTCACTTTTCACTGTCATGCATTGGAGAAGGAAATAACAACCCACTCCAGTGTTCTTGCCTGGAGAATCCCAGGGATGGCAGAGCCTGGTGGGCTGCCATCTGAGGTTGCACAGAGTCAGACATGACTGAAGTGACTTAGCAGCAGCAGCAGCAGCAGCAGCAGCTAATATCACTGACCTCATTTTTTAAATGTACTGTCCTTAGTAATTGTTTTCTTTTTTTTTTATTACAAATTTAGTACACAATGTATAGAATCAACCTTTTTTTTTTTCCCTAAGAGTAGAAAGAAGAGAACAGAATCATTCACGCATCTTTCAAATTAACACTTTTTGTCTCAAAAACAAGTACAGGGCAGCGGATTACCCAGAAGACTGTAAAGGCAAACACTAAGTTAACACAAATATTATTCTCAGGGAGAAATCAGAAAAAGCTGTTGACAAAAATTACTCTGTTAAATGGCTCTGTTGGAAGTGGCAAAATATCAATGCCATACAACCAAGAGCAGTTACTCTCCAGATGAGTGGAAACAGTATTTTATACCAAAGGTGAACAAAATCAATTTGCAATGTAATGTGTAGATTATACATCCGCACTTAGTTTATGTGGATAACATATCTGATGGAGAATATTTTAACAGCTTTACCATGTATTGCTAAAACTACACGTAGTAGGAAAGCATATTTTGTTTAAATAGAATTGATTATTTATGAGTCCTGACGTAGCCATAGAAGAGGCTAAGTCGTGTGCTCAGGGAGCACCAGCTACACTGAATGCCAATATTTAAGATAGTTAAATATTTAGACATAAAATATTTAACATCTTATGTTCCCTGGTGGCTCAGACAGAAGAGAATCTGCCTGCCATGCAGGAGACCCAGGTTTGATACCAGGGTTGGGAAGATCCCCCGCAGGAGGAAATTCCAGTATTCTGGCCTAGAGAATTCCATGGACGGAGGAGCCTGGAGGGGTGCAGTCCATGGGGTTGCAAAGAGTCAGACACGACCCAGACAGAGACTAACGCTTTCCCTTTGACTCTCCTCGTGATACAGGCGCACTCCAACAGAAGGAAAGGGGAGCACAAGCCATCGCCTGAAAGCACAGTCCACAGGCGCGAAAGTCCAGCCACAGCACACAGAGCAGGGAGGGCACTCCTCTAAAAGGGACAGAGCGACGAGTGCTCCGGTGAGGAGGGAGGGAGGCCAAACTCTGCCTCCTGGTCCTGAAACCAGGCCCCGTGAAGGAGGCTTTCGGTGGTCTCCTCTATAAATTCAAGCTTCCATAGCAGCCAATGCAGGTAAAGCGTGTCAGCTCTCCCAAGGCTGATACCCACTCCTCCTCGCTCACCTGTAATTAACAGCGAAATGTCCATTATCAGATAAGTAAGGTTCCACTTTGAATGGAGTAAAGAATAGGCAAATGGGGCCACCAAGAAATGAGTGCAATGTTGAGTCTTCATGGAAAATTGAGTCTTCATGGAAAAAAGTACAAGACAAAGTGAAGATGCAGGGTTAATAGGGTCAAACAAGATATTTCAGTCATAATGACATTTTTGCACACTAAAATCATCCTAAGACAGACGTCTAAAAACATGTTCCAAATGTTAATGTATCCTGACAATTGCCCTGGTGAGCAATGTATCTTTTAATTCCATCCCACTGATGAGTGGACACACACAGGAAAGTTGCAGGGGTTCAGAGTCACAGAGAGAATTTATAATGGCCTGAACCAGATTTTCTATTGGGATCAAGCTATATTATCTCTTACATATTTTAAAGTGCAGCTTAAATTTATCTCTGAATATAAAAATTGGCTCCATTATAATTAAAAATATGCATCAAGGTGGTAGGTAATGAGTTATTCATATTTGCTTATCATCTATGAATTTGATTTCTTGTGTTGAAAAACAGAGCTTATTAGAATTCACAGACTCCAGTTAAGGAAAATTTCCAAATTAGTGATCTTTGGGAGGAAAGTGAAAGTCACTCAGTTCTGTCTGACTCTTTGTGACCCCAGGAAGGCTTTCGGTGGTCTCCTCTATAAATTCAAGCTTCCATAGCAGCCAATGCAGGTAAAGCGTGTCAGCTCTCCCAAGGCTGATACCCACTCCTCCTCGCTCACCTGTAATTAACAGCGAAATGTCCATTATCAGATAAGTAAGGTTCCACTTTGAATGGAGTAAAGAATAGGCAAATGGGGCCACCAAGAAATGAGTGCAATGTTGAGTCTTCATGGAAAATTGAGTCTTCATGGAAAAAAGTACAAGACAAAGTGAAGATGCAGGGTTAATAGGGTCAAACAAGATATTTCAGTCATAATGACATTTTTGCACACTAAAATCATCCTAAGACAGACGTCTAAAAACATGTTCCAAATGTTAATGTATCCTGACAATTGCCCTGGTGAGCAATGTATCTTTTAATTCCATCCCACTGATGAGTGGACACACACAGGAAAGTTGCAGGGGTTCAGAGTCACAGAGAGAATTTATAATGGCCTGAACCAGATTTTCTATTGGGATCAAGCTATATTATCTCTCACATATTTTAAAGTGCAGCTTAAATTTATCTCTGAATATAAAAATTGGCTCCATTATAATTAAAAATATGCATCAAGGTGGTAGGTAATGAGTTATTCATATTTGCTTATCATCTATGAATTTGATTTCTTGTGTTGAAAAACAGAGCTTATTAGAATTCACAGACTCCAGTTAAGGAAAATTTCCAAATTAGTGATCTTTGGGAGGAAAGTGAAAGTCACTCAGTTCTGTCTGACTCTTTGTGACCCCAGGGATTTCTTCAGGTCAGAATACTGGGGTGAGTAGCCTTTCCCTTCTCCAGGGGATCTTCCCAACCCAGGGACTGAACCCAGGTCTCCTGCATTGCAGGCGGATTCTTTATCAGCTGAGCCACAAGGGAAGCCCAAGAACACTGGAATGGGTAGTCTATCCCTTCTCCAGCAGACCTTCCCAATCCAGGAATCAAACCTGGGTCTCTTGCACTGCAGGCAGATTCTTTACCAACTGAGCCACCAGGGAAGCCCATGTTTGGGAGATGTAACAGTAATTAAGCATTAATTCACTCAAACCACTGTATGTAGTTCTATATGTGTAGTTGTCAGAATACAATATTCCCCATTTGGTTTGGATGTGCAATAATAACTAATTCTTTCACAAAAGTGTGCTTACGAGTCTCACTGGCAACATAAAGAATTATATAAAAACAATGTCCATAGACTCAGAGGAAACATAACCCAACATAAAATGTAATTATGTACTGTAAATTAATTTATCTATAGAGAGACATTCTTGGAGGATTCTTTTTCTTTAGCTCTTGAAAAGAGTTAAGGCAATTTGCTAAAACAAATAATTATTGAATACCTGCTGCTGCTGCTGCTAAGTTGCTTCAGTCGTGTCCGACTCTGTGCAACCCCGTAGACGGCACCCACCAGGCTCCCCGTCCCTGGGATTCTCCAGGCAAGAACACTGGAGCGGGTTGCCATCTCCTTCTCCAATGCATGAAAGTGAAAAGTGAAAGTGAAGTCGCTCAGTCCTGTCCCACTCTTAGTGACCCCATGGACTGCAGCCCACCATGCTCCTCCGTCCATGGGATTTTACAGGCAAGAGTACTGCATGGGGTGCCATTGCCTTCTCCAATTAAATACCTATTAAATGTCAAAGGCTGTGAAAGATATATTTCATATATAACTAAGTCTGTGACTTGTTTTATCTTTTAAAGAGTTTATTACCTATTGAACCCTTCGTAAACTTATTCAGAGATTTTCACATGGAATAATAACATAACTATAAAGGTTAGTATAAATGTGTTCCCAGGAAAAGTCAGCACTCTGTGGAATCAGTGGAAAGAATATAAGGATTAAAGTAGTAGGTTGTATTTGTTGTTTAGTCAATAAGTCATATCTGACTCTTGCGACCCCAGGGACTGTGGCCTGCCATGGGATTTCTCAGGCAAGGACATTGGAGTGGGTTGTCCTTTCCTTCTCCAGAGGGTCCTCCTGACCCAGAGATCAAACCAGTGTCTTCTGCACTGGCAGGCAGATTCTTTACTGCAGAGCTACCATGGAATCCCAAAACAGCAAGTAGAAGAAAAGATAAATGATGAGCAAAGCAATTGCATATTGTTATTTCACCTTCTTTCTTTTTGAGTTCTACCTGTTTCTTATTTAGGACACACACTTTACTTAACTTGTTATGATTATTTATAAAATAGTGTTTACTATTTTTTAGTCACTAAAAATTGGTAAACCTCCTGTTAATGTTTACTTTTATGAATTTTCATGACATTATTACCATTTGGATATTATTAGAACCTGGATAGAAAAACAAAAGCTTAGTGAGGTTTTGACTTAATTAGGAACACAAAAGTAGTATGTATAAAGCCAGGATTTTAACACAATTTCTTTCTGAATGCCTCAGGCCCTCCATAGTACAAACAACACATACCTCATCTTTCCTACAATATATGTCCTGATTAAAGGCAAGTCAGTGTACATATCTCATCTATAGCAAATATAACAGGGAACACACTCAGAAAAATATGTGTGATCAGGAACTACTAAGTATAATGACATTTTCCTAATTAATCCATGGAAAGTGAAAGTGTTAGTTGCTTAGTTGTTTCAACTCTTGGCGAGTCTTTAGACTGTACCCTACCAGGCTCTTCTATCCATGGAATTCTCCAGGCAAGAATACTGGAATGGGTAGCTATTCCCTTCTCCAGCGGACACTTCCAATCCAGGAATCAAACGCAGGTCTCCCACATTGCAGACAGACTCTTTACTGTCTGAGACACCAAGGATGCCCCAGTTTATTCATAAGATGACCTATACACTCATATATCCTCAGTCTAAATTGACTATGTAACTTAGAGTTTCCCAAAGCAGTAATACCTTTATAAACAACATTCAACAATGTTGAATATGTGTCTGCATGTGAAACTGTAATATGTTTCAGGTAATTTGCTGGATGCTAAGAATGAAAAAAAAAACATTTTTTTTTCAAGAATAGTTTCTTATCTCTGAGGATTTATAGATTAGATGTAGTAGACATATGTGTGCTATAAAAATAAAGATGCTGTGATAGACAAATGTATGGCTAGAACATTGACTGTAACAGAAGAAATAGGAGGAAAAAAAAAACTTCATATAAACCAAAAAAGATTCTTAGCAAAGAGATCAGCATTTGTAGCTTAGTCTTGAATGAGAGGTATTTAACAAGGAAGAGAGGACATTTGGAATAGAGAGACCAGGATGACCAAGGCCCCAGGCAAGTTGTCAGTCAAGTATGTTGATGGGAAGAAGGGGTATTCATCTAGTCCTTAGGCCATGACCATGGGTGTGGGGAGACAGTGGTTAAAAAAATGAAGATGAAAAGATATGCAGAAACCACTTCCATGGTAGTTTACATGAATTTTAAGTGGAAAAAAAAAAAAAAACAGTTGATGTTTCACTTGGGAAAATAACGTGATGTGTGTTGAGTTTTTAGCACTGTGACTATCAAAGAAATCAAGGATAGCTAAAAAGAAAGAAAAACGATTAGGATGATCTATTTGTAGTTTGAACAAGATTTGGTGAAGACGTCAATTCTGATGATGGCAAGAACCAAAGGACAGATACTAGGCATGGTAAATGTGCAACTAGATAGGAAAATACAATGATTAATTGAGGATAACTAAAAACACACTATAAATTGGGAATTATATATGTTCTATGACACAGAAGGAAAACTGGTACTCTGCACAAGAACTCATAAGGGGTGTACTGTGTGTTTCTGATACCAGTTTCTGGTCCTTCTCCGAAGGGAGCACCCTCCTCTTACCATCTAGATGTGACCAGAGCAGTCACAGACACACTCTTTCCTCCCTGCGTCCCTCAGGTCTGCTCATGCCCTTCTGAGCCGATGACTCAATGGGACGCGGGATGTGATCTTTCGTAGGACTCACAGGATCCCAGCCTTTGCTGGTCCGATCACTAAGTATGTTCCGAAGATTATTTCCTAAGTTAGGCTTGGCAAAATGCCTTCTGAAAAGCACTCTTTAATCCTCAAATTCTGACCAAGAGCACGCTGAACCAAAGGTACATCTGGGGGAAAGAGAAGGCTGATTGCGCATGGAAACCAACATGGTCCAGAATTCAGACATTTGAACCTGAAAACCAGAGAACCTGGAATGAAGTTTAACAGAATCACAGCTTGATGCACCTTTGGCAATCATTTTGTCCATACCATCACTTTATAGAGAAAGAAATTGAAATCTCAAGAGGTTTCGATAAACTCACAGACATTTAGCTAATTAATGGTAGATCTGGAAAGAGGATTGAAGTTTTCAGACCTAAAGTGTGGTGTTATCACCATCTATTGACCAAGGGAATTCAAGAATCACTCAGGTAGAATTTTAGGGAAATGATACTAAGAAAGCTCTAAATTGGAATGAGAAAGAACTTCCAAAGCTCCTAAGATGTGCCAAAAAAGTAAATAAGATTATGTTTAACGTTGAAGAAAGTTGGATGCATTTTCAGACTTCCAATCCCCTACTGATGTATGGTTTTTATACAGCTTCTATATACCCATGGTAGAGTAGCTTTCATTGTGTTTCATGTAACTGACCTGATAGGAGACACATATGTGTAAATATATAATTTCTCACAGCTGTGGCCATAGTACCAATTATTTGAGGTTAGTATTTCACTGTGCTCATTAAAAATATTATTAGGCTGACTTGTTATAACATACAGAGCCTTCTAATAGAAAGCAACTTTGGACTGAGTGTAGAGTAACTTCATATTGTTCTAGAGCAAAACCATTTTTCTATATTACTCTAAAATCTCATGAAGATCAATATCTCTGTGTAAAGGGAAGTTTTAAGTTAACCCCCTGTATTTGCAACTGTATTCTAATTCAAATAATATGCTAGGGCTAAAATGTAATCGTGTAGTTTATTAATGTGACAGTTTTGCATTTGTGAATTTCAATTTGCATCTGGACTTCCCAGTGTCAGCGACTTCATACAGATATAAAGTAAAGAAGAAAGAAATAAATCAGCCCCAGACAAGATCGCTGCTCTGCGTGCGAGGCACAGATCTGAGTGTCAGGGCTCCAAGTTATGTTTATACACCTTGGCTTCCTGATTCCCTGAATTTTTGCATCACTCTACACTGTTTATGCTCCTTGAAATTCAATGAAAGCTGTGTGAGAGCTTAGTTTACATATTTGTCCCCAAAGTCACCCAGCTACACGTCTGTGTTTTTCAAATGGGCAATTGCAATGTAAATGAATGTGGTCTCTTAAAGCATAACGTGCAGATTGTAGCTGCTCTTCTGGATGCTGAAGCAACTTTGAGCAATGTCGCTTCCTTACAGTGAGGTTTATGTTTTCCCTGTTTCATTAAATATATCATTCAGGTTAGGCTGGGTTTTGCCCATTTGAACAATTCAGTCAGGCAACGATTCAGTAGAGAGATGTTTGTTAGCGTGGTAAAACAACCCTGAAATTTCATTTTTAAAAAAGTTTTAATTCTTGTGAAAGCAGTCAGGCCTATACACTGCAGTCACTCAAGATTTCAGGTAAATCTGGCAGTTGGTTGGTAGATCACAGGGGAGGGGAAAAAAAGGTTTTTTATTGGCAATTAAATACTACAGACTAATGCTTGGCATGTAGCTCATTGATCAGAATTAGTTATGAACTCTCCACCAAGGACTCCCTTGTGGCTCAGCTGGTAAAGAATCCACTAGCAATGCGGGAGACCTGGCTTCTATCCCTGGGTTGGGAAGATCCCCTGGAGAAGGGAAAGGCTACCCACTCCAGCATTCTGGCCTGGAGAATTCCATGGACTGTACAGTCCATGGGGTTGCAAAGAGTTGAACACAATTGAACAGCTTTCGCTTTTCACTTTTCTCCACCACGGGGGCCGGAACATAGAGTTCCAAAAGGTACCCAGAAAGCTGAAAATCAGAAATAGTTGCCCCATTAAGACTGAAGATCATCTCAGGCAACAATTAAATGTGTGTTGTTACTGATAACAGAATCAGGGAAGCAAGTTCTTAGTATCTCTTGATATATGTTTAAATCACTTAATTCTATAGCATCCCTTTTTAGCTGGTATTCTTTCTCATCCTGCTCTTTCAGATAAACAAAGCCCAGAACAGTTAAGTCACTCGCCATAGTCACAAAGTGAATGAGTGGCAGGACTGGGTGGAAATTCAGCCATCCTGTCTCCAGAAACTCCTGTTCAGAACCATTATACTGCTTCACACTGTAAGCTTTAATGAGCACCTATTATGTCCCAGTCTCCCGGCAATTCAGAGCACAAGCTTTGTGTCCTGGTTGGAATCTGTCTCTATACACACTGCTCCCCACCCCCAGAATTGTTCTGTAGCTAAGCCAAGTCATTTACATTCTCTGACCTTCAGTATCTTTTTCTGTTAAAGGCAGGTGCCAATGACAGTACCCGGCTCAGCCAAAGATTAGGAAAGAAATGAAGTATTGACATGTTGGCATGTAGTAAACACTTGTAATACTGCCAGATTGCACAAGGAAACAAGGACTCATATTATCTCCTTTAAGGTTAGCCAGGACGCTTTGAGCCTGATCTCAGGACTTCACGTTCAGGATAGGTGAGCCAAGGGGAAGCCCATGTATCGTAGTGGTGAAGAATTCGCCTGCCAATGCAAGAGATGCGGGAGGCCCAGGTTCAGGAAGACACCCTGGAGAAGGGCGTGGCAGCCCAGCCCAGTCCTCCTAAAGGTAGCTGAGGCAGGTCTCTTAGGGACAGATCCATAGTCCCGGTGTCACAGAGCTTCTGAGTGGCACGCCCACTCAGAGGATTTGATCCAGATCCTTCCAGTGCTAAATACATTCTTCTGTCTTCACTATCTCACAATCAGCTATCACAGATTAAGGACAGAACTTAAAAAAACAAAGTAAAATTCTGGAATATTTTGGTTTTCCCATTTTGATCTCTTGAAAGTGTAGTTTCTGCTGGGTTTCTCCACTGTTAAGTTTACTATTTTCTCTCTTCTCCCTTTTATAGTTTCTGCATATTTGGGGAAGATATTTTGGAGGTTATGCAAATCTGCTGTTTCTCAATGAGAAATTGAGAAATGACGTTTCAGACTCTCATTCTCTTATTTTAGCACTCGTTCCCTCCAATTTCCACATTTCTTCCTCACCTCCATCTCAGTAAGAAGCTGATCATTTTACTTTCCTTTCTACGTTTATTTTTAGATACATGTATATATTTAAATCTCTGACTTTCTTAAAGGCAACATATTATACTCTTTGTGTTTTATTTTACTCTGTTTAACAATATGAAGCTTAGAAATCACTTCATAGTTGTTCGTTAATGACTTTAGGTGCATATAGTTGTGTCTCCTTTTTGCCTTTGTGTCTATTCTGATGTTCAATTGTTGTGGTTAGAGTATTTATATCTGAATGGATATTGGATACAGTTGACTTAAAATGCACCATGTTTGTAACTGTTTCTTATTCATTGTGCTTTTCTTTGTTACTATTTCTCCTTCCTATGTCTTCTCAGGCTTAATTGATTATTTCAGTTACATTCTTTCTTCACATATGAACTATATTCCCTTAATTCTGTTGTTGTTGCCTTTGAGCTCTTAATATATATCTGCACTGGGTGGCTCGGTGGTGAAGAATTTACCTGCCAACGTAGGAAATGCAGGAGTTTCGAGTTCCGGAGTTCAGTTCTATCTCTGGGTCGGGAAGATCCCCTGGAAAAGGAAATAGCAACTCACTCCAGTGTGCTTGCTGGGAAATCCTTGGATAGAGGAGTCTGGTGGGCTACAGTGCATGAAGTCACAAAGAGTTGGACATGGCTGAGTGACAGAGCTAAGCTATATATTATATATGCTTTACTGTTTCATGGGTAACATAGTGTTCTAAACTCGCCCCTCTTGTTCTTTATAATATTTCTGTTATTCATTTCCTTTATCCATATGCTGTAACTAAGTTTTTGTTATTACTTTCAAAAGAGTATTGTCTATGATATCAGTTAAACATAACAAATAAAAAAAAAAAAAAAAAAAAACTTCATTTGGCCTTCATTTAGTCCACAGGAACAAAAGTACCTGAGAAGAAAGGAGCTCACCTAGTGTTCAGATCTACTGCTGCTGCTAAGTCGCTTCAGTCATGTCCAACTCTGTGTGACCCCATGGACAGCAGCCCACCAGGCTTCCCCGTCCCTGGGATTCTCCAGGCCAGAACCCTGGAGTGGGTTGCCATTCCCTTCTCCAGAGGATCTTCTCAACCCAGGGAATGAACCCTCATCTCCTGCATTGCAGGCAAATTCTTTACCATCTGAGCCACCAGGGAAACCCAACACAAAACAAGTTAGAAAATAAGAATCCCCTGGTTCCCTTTCACTTTCTCGTAAAACACAATTTATGATATTTTCCTACAAAGTAAATGACCCCAGTGGATATAAATTCTGAAGTTTCATTTTGAGTGAAAATGGAAATGTTTATATCTTTTTGAATAGTGTTGGGAAATGGCAAGGTAAAGGAAATGTAAGGAAAAGAAGACAATTCAGGCTACCTGCAATGAACTTGAGAAAAACTGCAACTGACCTGGATTTGTAACACAAAGAGAGCTATGGCAGTCTTTTAAAGAGGGCAAGGTTTTGGAGGAAAATGGACAAAGAAATCTAAATGGCATATTTACTTCTCAAACCATCAGCAGAAATTCCTGCCAAATTGGCATTCTCTGATTTATTATTACCCAATTAAATAATTAAGAAACCAAGGGAAGTTTTTTTTTGCTTTTCTTTCTTTTTTTTTTTTTTTTCAAAAAAAAAAAAAAAATAGAGCTTGTGCAGATAGAAAGGGCAAGCCAGCTGCAGTGAAAATAAGTATAATATACTGGAGAGAAGGGAGCCCAGAAGGAAGTAAATACCACAAGAAAGACATTTCTGGGAGAGAATATATATCTCTGTACTATAAACCAAAGAGAGTGAAATTGCAGGAAATAGAAAGAATATGAGGTAGGAATTTTGCCAAGAAGAATGAAAAGTAAATGGAAAATAGATTCCAGACAAAAGGAAAATCATGGTCTAAGACCTGTCCATGTATGCTCACTCATGCCTAACTCTCTATGACCCATGGACTGTAGCCTGTCCAGCTCTTCTGTCCCTAGCATTTTCCAGGCAGGAATAATAGGGTGGGTTGCCATTTCCTACACCAGGACATCTTTCAGCCCAGAGACGAAACCCGAGTCTCTTGCACCTCCTGCATTGGCAGGAGGATTCTTTGCCACTGAAAGGGAAAAGTAAAGTGAAAGTGAAAGGCGCTCAGTCCTGTCGCCTCTTTGCGGCCCCACAGCCTATAGCCCATGGGGTTCTCCGGGCCAGAATGCTGGAGTGGGGAGCCTTTCCCTTCTCCAAGGGATCTTCCTAACCCAGGGATCGAACCCAGGTCTCCTACACTGCAGGCGGATTCTTTACCAGCTGAGCCACAATTACCACTGAGCCACTTGGCAAAGTCCTATAAGAACTATTCATTTGGACAGAAAAGCATTCATTAAATTGCAACAGATGGTGGGCCTGCAGGGGTCTGAAAAACCATCACAGAACTGAAAGAAAGAAAGAAGAGAGGGCAAATAGTCCCGCATCCTTCTCACGAACACATGCCATTGGACTGGTCACTGCTTGACTACTCAGCACTTCCTGTCTTATGAAACTATTACCTATTGTCCTCTGGCCCACTTTCTCCCATCCCTTCAAAACGTGTTACCTGGATGACTATCTCATTCTTCATTAGTATTTCTGCCACAGTTCAGGATGACTTAAGAATTCACAGAGACAAGTCTCCCAACATTTCCCCTCAGTATGTGAATGCCATCCCTGTTTCATTGGTTCTTTTGCTTTGCCCTGGTCCAGGACACCACCTTATCTTGCCCGTGCAATTAGCATCCTGCTTCTTTTGCCTGATTTCTCTCTAAGTTCGAAACAGCCAGCTTTCAGCAGTGCACGCAGAGTTATTCTTTCAAAAATGCACTGACTCTCACTCTTCTACTCTTGGCATAGCCCCCCTGCTCATTTAGCACGAAAGCAAAAGTCACTCCAGCGTTCTTTCTGAAGAACCTGTCTCCTGCCACTCTTTCCTTCGAGCCTAATTTTCCATCCACTGTCTCTTTATCATTCAGCTCAGTCACTCAGTCGTGTCCAACTGTTTGTGACCCCTTGGACTGTAGCACCTTTGGCCTCCCTATCCCACACCAACTCCTGGAACTTGCTCAAACTCATCTCTATCTAGTAGGTGATGCCATCCAACCATCTCATCCTGTCACCCCCTTCTCCTCCTGCCCTGAATCTTTCCCAGCATTAAGGTCTTTTTTAATGAGCCATTTCTTCACATCAGGTGCCCAAAGTATTGAAGCTTCAACCTCAGCATGTCTCCTTCCAATAAATATTTAGGGTTGATCTCCTTTAGGATGGACTGGTTGGATCTCCTTGCAGTCCAAAGAACTCTCAAGGGTCTTCTCCAACACCACAGTTCAAAAGCATCAATTCTTCGGCACTCAGCTTTCTTTATGGTCCAACTCTCACATTCATACATGACCACTGGAAAAACCATAGCCTTGACTAGATGGACCTTTGTGGGCAAAGTAATGTCTCTGCTTTTTGATATGCTACCTAGGTTGGTCAGAGTTTTTCTTCCAAGGAGCAGGTGTCTTGTCTCTTCATGCTATTCCCCAAACACCACAAGCTGTGTAGGGAATCTGTCCCAGCCAGCGCTCTAGAGGAGGCAGTCTTTCCAGAGAGGGCTCCTCCCTTGCTGCTTTGGATTCATTCATTTTCCCATCTTTTCTCCTCAATAACACATCACATGCACCAGAATTTAGTACTGGTCTCCCCTCTTTTATTTTTTCATAGCACTTATACAAATCAGATTCACTATTGTTTGATTCATTTGTTTACTATTTGTCACCACTTGGAGAATTTAAATCATAGGAAGGCAAAAGTAAGTTTATATTTTAACCACAAAGCTAACTTCAGATAGACCTGGCAATAGAACCCAGGTATATTCTAAACAAGCGTGTCATTGTTACTACTGAATTCATTTATCAATAATTCACAATGAACACTTTTTTTAAAACACAATAAGAGCACACGTATGTTTCAGACAAACAAAACATGAATATTAATTGTTCCACTGAAGGGCTTCAGAAACATGCTTATATTCTCTGCTTCCTTACCTGGAAAATAGTTTGATTATATCTCATTTATAGGATGAGTACAATACAATAAATAATGCATGGAAGCAATCACAATCACACACCTCAACCTTGTGAGTTAGAAATTATTTTTGATTTACCACCTAGTTGTTGGGCAGTACTCAGCAGAGAGGGCATTGTGATTGATGTTCAAATGCGGGAAGGAAGGGTACCATTACACGGCATAAATACGTCAACTGATTCCGTGCTCTTAGAAAAAAGCGCCTGCGATAGAATGGGAGTAAGGTTGAAGGCAAGTGAAAGGACAGGGAGAAAGAAAGAGAAATAGAGTGTGAACACTGGCTGATGCATCTGAGCGCTTCGCTCCATGCGCTTATTCCCACAGGGTGCCGTGAGATGCCAGGCGTGACGTGCTGGCCCTCCATCACACCCGACCAGTCCTGCCTCTCCTCGGAGGCTAGCTGACGGGCACAGTGGGATTCTGCGTGGAAAGATAGGGATTTTGGAACCACGTGGGTCACAAATGCAAGCCACGATGAAATTAGGTGCTTATTCAAATAAGCAGTGATCTGATCATCCTTCGGGGGAAGATCAATAGCAAAAATTCTTTTGAGAGGTTGTATGCAGAGTTCCAACATTTTCTCTTCCTGAGAGATCATCACAAATACTACTAAAGACATCTGTTCTATAAATCGTACACACAGTATGTGCTTATTTGACTCCTGTAGAAAAATGACCTCAGTGGACCAGAGAGAAAAGAGGGCCTCGTGTGTTCAATCAGGAGAAATTAAGTTTGGTATTTATTTCGCTTCCCCAAGAGCTTCATATTTCTCATTCCCAGGTTTCAGCGTTTCTATGAAGCAAATATGTAGTGAAGGAGCCCGTACTTGAAATTATGTAAAAATAATATGAACCCAATATCTAGGGAGCAATTTGATTCTGTTCTTGGTGAACATAAATAACAGGGAGCAGCGCGTCTCAATTTTAAAAGGTCCTGAGATCTCCTCCAAGGGCTGAATTATTTGGACGGGAAGCGTGAGAACAGAGATGCTGTCTGTGGCCCCGTCTGACAGTGAGGACAGGTGTGGGAGGGAACGACAGGGAGAGACACCTAGGGCGCCCCCGCAGTGCCCTAGGTCCTCATGAGACTCACCCCCCAGCGCTTTCGAAACAGGCGGAGCCAAGGACAACAGGAGAAGCAAGCAGCGATCCTCACCTTTGAGCAGCGTCTGAGGGGCTTGGTTAGGAGCCAGAGGCTGTAAGGTTAATTCAAAAGAGCAGGCTGTACAAGCGAGGGTGTGGCAACCCAGGTACCGCTTCTGAGCAGCTGTCTTTCCCAATTTAAAGCAGAGATCACCCTGCTGCAAGCGGTTCAGAGTGTCTGCCTCCTCACACCGGCTTACCCCTTGACCCAACTGCCTGGATCTGAAATCAATACAATTGACATGGGACCAAGAAGCCCACAAAAAAAGCCAGAGCTACTAGGCGAAACAACTGTGAATATTACAAAGATACTGCGCTGTAAAAATAGGGCATGGGGCAAGGCTTATTTTAATAAAATGATTTTTTTTTTCTAGATGGCGTCCATGATTGAGGGACAGAACAAAATAATATTTCCTAGATAATTTTCGTGCTTTCTCTGGGCTGGGTCTAGCTGTAGCAAGCCATGCATAGCTCTTCTTCAGGTTAGGGTGGATCTATTAAATCACACCCGTGCTGGACACAGAGATCCCTCACTGAGAAAGCCTGGCATAACCTCATGGCTATTACAAAAATAGCTTAATAATACCGTCCTCTCTGTCTCTCATAAAGCTAATTGTTCTTCCAGCAGTGCTGCCATCAAAGAGAAAGAAAATACATTTAAACGACTAAAACATGCTTTATTGAACTATAGTCATATTATCTTTTCAGATTAGATATATAAAAATGATATGAGATTTACAATTTTCATCCATCCCTTGATTTAATAAAGTATTCTTATTAGAAATCTTCATTATGATAAAACAGGTCATTTTTGCTAATTGAGGTAAGATACCATAATGGCCAAAAAAAAAAAAACAAAAAACCTTTTCTCTGCCAGTAGAATAATGAAATTGCTCTTAAAAAGGTGAATTTTATATCCGATTTCATATTTCAATGCAGTCTCACTATGAAATTGGCCTCAGGGTTCAGACCACAGGACAATGCTCTAATTACGTCTTTCTGGTGATTTCAGTAATAGGATTCTTTGAATTGACTTTGAGATACATGAGCCTCGTACTGAATTTAGTCCCAGAAGAACTTTGTTCTGTTGAAACTTGAACACACTTTTATTCCATCAATGTTGGAAGTCTTGTTCTTTAGTTCTTCTTAAATACATTGTGTTAAATAAGTAAGAGAGAATAAAGCTTGAAAATGGTATGAAGGGAGCTTTGGGAAGAAACTCTTGAATCACAACCATCTTTTCAGACTAGTCAAAAACGTCCCAGTATGGAGAAAACACGTTTCATGACAGCTCAAGTTGTTGACAAGCTCCAAATCAATACTACCCGTATTTTTAAAAACTGAACATCAAAATGACTTGAATTTGTTTCTTTGTTACTTAATGCTTAATAGCTTCACAGATCATGCAATTTAAAAACACATGCAAAAGCAAATTTAGAAATGACCAGATTGCAAATCACCACTTGTCAGTCAATCAGTGAATGTTGTCTCTTGGCTGCTTATCATTGATTTGTAATATGAATGAAAAGAGTTTTGATGAAAAATATTTTGTGGCATGAAAGTCCTGCCATCAAAAATTTTCAACAGTGTGCAAATCCTGGACTATTTTCCCATGGACGTTAACAAAACTTGTAAAATGAAACAACTATAATAAAATGACCAGTAAACCAATTATTTATTTTCTCCGTATAGTGTGCTCTGTAACATCATCACTGAACATATTGTAGTAGATTAAGATAAATTTTCAGTATGATGTTAATTGCATTGTTGCACAATATCTGATTATTAAATTAGAATCAGTTTTTTTTGCACCAAGATTCATTCAACCCAATGCACATTTAACTCTCCAATTAGTAGCAACTTCTTGAGGCTTGGAGAGCTATATAGCTGTTAATAATGCATTTCTGCTTGTTAAAATAAATTTCAGAGCTCCCCAGGTATTTATATGAAAATTCATTTATCTTCGCCCCAGCAGTGCCTTTCAAAAGCAAGTAGTACATTTTGCATCACTGAAACTCCCAAAGATCACATAGTAACCCATGTGAGATCACAACTAAAAACAAACCCATGTGTAGCTTACATTTCAAAGACATTTCCCCTTGTATTCTTAGCATGGATAATGAAGCTAGTCTTCTGTGAACAGTATGAGATGATTTATTCCCACTGTGCCAGGTTTTTATAGTACTCAGTTCAGCAATATTTTCCCCAAGAAGGTTAATACGATTAGGTAGAACTACAGTATTGCCTTAATTTTTAAACCAGTAAAATACTTTTATCCTCTAATATTTATTAGCTACATGATTCAATTAATTGGGTGATTAGTATATGAACACAGAGAAGGTAATGGCACCCCACTCTAGTACTCTTGCCTGGAAAATCTCATGGACGGAGGAGCCTGGTGGGCTGCAGTCCATGGGGTCGCTGATGGTCGGGCACGACTGAGAAACTTCACTTTCACTTTTCACTTCCCTGCATTGGAGAAGGAAATGGCAACCCACTCCAGTGTTCTTGCCTGGAGAATCCCAGGGACCGGGGAGCCTGGTGGGTTGCTGCCTATGGGGTCACACAGAGTCGGACACAACATAAGTGACTTAGTAGTATATGAACAACAAGATCTTGAGTTTAAAAACAGCTACAGAAAAATACATTTTCCCCACAAGTGGTGAATTTTCACACCACTTGTGAAAATGGGGGCTTCCAGCACTGCCTCATTATCATTGTAATCACCATTGTCATCAATTAATCATCAACTGGATTCGCTCAAATTAATCCTCCAATGGTTTTAAAATCTAAGTGTCCTGTTTTAGTGCACTTCCCTTTTCTGAAAGAAACAAAAGTTTGGAATATGAAGCATCAGTTCTCTAAAGCATTTCACAGAAATATTTTCCTGAGTTAGATTTCCTTTCTCTCTTCAAAATAAGTATTAATTTTAAAATGTCATTTCTGTTCTATTCTAGAGTTCTATTCTATTTCCACCAAACTAAATATGGTAGCTCTCTGTCAATGAACAATCGTGATGATTATTAATATCTTGCTACATAATTATTGATACTGTATTAGCATATTTTAATATCTTTATCATTCACTTTTTAATCCTCTTGATATTCTATAGTTGAAGTGTTTGATATTTTAAATATTGAGTTTTGATAGTGTCCATTTCACCTGGAAAATGATTGCATTGTCATGAATTTAGAAAGCAAGGTCTAGCCTTAGGCACAACGTCCAGGGGCCTCCTTGGTGTCCAGTGATTAAGACTCCATGTTTCCATCTCAGATCCCTGGTTATTGAACTAAGATTCCTCATTCCATATGGCACAGGCAAAAAAAAAAAAAAAAGCACTGTCCATATTTCAAACTCAAATTCTCAAAATAATACATGTTATTTACCCTTTCTGTTCAAAAGTAGCTAAATCTAAGCCAGGTTTCTCCTTCCAGGCGTACTTGGTGCACAGGGTAATCCAGGAACAATAGATGCCAGGATCGACAGATCGATAGATTGCCAAGGCTTCTTTTAAGCATGATCCCTATTCCCAGAACTCTATGTACTTAACCTGCTGTGAAAATATGTTCACCCACCTTCATCTCCATTTAGCACCTCACACAATGTGACAGCTTCAGAGGAGGATGTTGGGATGGTGAGGTCCAAGGGGAATATCACATTCAGGCACATCTCACAGCTCCCTTCCCTGTGTCATTTTAAATTACAGTATCAAACACTTCCTGCTGTATAACACTCAAATTTGTGTCAGAAACAGTAAAAGGTGAAACCTTTCCTTGCACTAAAGTTCATTTTGTTCTAAGTCAGAGAGAATTTAGAGAGGACGATTACCACCTTTCTTTCTGCCAGTGCAAGGGGCATCAAGCAAAAATGACGAGCCTGGCAAGGTGTCCACAGAGTTAATTATGCCCCTCGACTTCAGCCAGACTCAGCTTCTGAAGCTTGGGCACAGCTCAGCCCAATGCCCTTTGCTAACCTGGAGATGCACGAGGTGGTGGTGGGGGGTGGTGGTGGAGAACCATCCATGGATAAGAAGACTGCACTGATGAGAAGTGAGACTCGGTGTCCTTGTTCACCCAGATATTTTGCTGAACGCTCACTTCCTCGCTGGAGGAGCTTTAGCGCTTCTTTTGTCAAGGCTGAGCAGTTTGCTTGTACCATTGTCCCTTCCAGATGCCTTGGAATCTCCAGCAGATCCCCTTGGCCACAGTCATGCTTAGCTTTGCCAGATGCCCTCTGATCTACAAGCTTCCAAATCCTACCAGAAGCCCCATTCTGCCTCTTTTGTTCTTTACAATAGTCTGCCAACCTCTATTCTTGCATCCAGATAACTCACACCTGGATTGTGTAGAAATTTCCCACTAACTACATCTTCAAATATGATCAGATGTCTGAGTATTCATTCCAAACAATCTGGAGGTGGGAAGTGGGTACAGCTGAAACAATATTGGCTATAATTCCAGAATTATTGAAGTTGGCTGGAAGTTACCTGGATTCTGTTAGGCACTTCTTTTATCTTTTGAAGCTGTATGCTTAAAATAGTTTTAAAACATTGTCAAGATGGATATTAATTTTTAATATAAATTTATTTATTTAGAATTTATTTGTTTAAATCATTTATTTTAATTAATTAATTTATTTTTAATTGTTAATTACTTTATAATATTGTAGTGGTTTTGCCATACATCAACATGAATCCGCCACTGGTACACATGTGTTCCCCATCCTGAACCCTCCTCCCTCCTTCCTCCCCATACCATCCCTCTATTACAATGTATTAAAAAGTTGAGACATCATTTTGCTGAAAAAGGTCCATATAGTAAAAGCTATGGTTTTTCCAGTACTCATGCACACATGTGAGAGTTGGACCATAAAAATGATTGAACACCGAAGAATTGACGCTTTTGAACCATGGTGCTGGAGAAGACTCTTGAGAGTCTCTTGGACAGCAAAGAAATCAAACCAGTTAATCCTAAAGGAAATCAACTTTGAATATTCATTGGAAAGAATAATGCTGAAGCTGAAGCTCCAGTACTTTGGCCACCGGCTGTGAAGAGCTGACTCATTGCAAGAGACTCTGATGCTGGGAAAGACTGAGGGCAAGAAGAGAAGGGAACCACAGAGGATGAGATGGTTGGATATCATCCCTGACTCAATGTAAACTTCGGGAGATGGAGAAGGACAGGGAAGCCTGGCATGCTGCAGTTCATGGGGTTGCAAAAAGTTGGACGTGACTTAGTGACTAAACAAAAGCACTATATGTGCAAACATTCATTAAAGCAAATTAAAGTGCAATTACTGTTATCCATCACACAGATTTTGCTTTATTTTTTTAACCATGTTGGCAAAGTAATGTCTCTGCTTATGAATATGCTATCTAGGTTGGTCATAACTTTCCTTCCAAGGAGTAAATGTCTTTTAATTTCATGGCTGCAATTACCATCTGCAATGATTAAAGCCCCCAAAATAAAGTCTGACACTGTTTCCACTGTTTCCCCATCTATTTCCCATGAAGTGATGGAACCGGATGCCCTGATCTTTGTTTTCTGAATGTTGAGATTTAAGCCAACTTTTTCACTCTCCTCTTTCACTTTCATCAAGAGGCTCTTTAGTTCCTCTTTCTTTCTGCCATAAGGGTGGTGAAGATCTTCACGACCAAGATAATCACGATGGTGTGATCATTCACTTAGAGCCAGACATCCTGGAATGTGAAGTCTAGTGGGCCTTAGAAAGCATCACTATGAACAAAGTTAGTGGAGGTGATGGAATTCCAGTTGAGCTCTTTCAAATCCTGAAAGATGATGCTATGAAAGGGCTGCACTCAATATGCCAGCAAATTTGGAAAACTCAGCAGTGGCCACAGGACTGGAAGAAGTCAGTTTTCATTCCAGTTCCAAAGAAAGGCACCTCACATGCTAGTAAAGTAATGCTCAAAATTCTCCAAGCCAGGCTTTAGCAATACGTGAATTGTGAATTTCCAGATGTTCAAGCTGATTTTAAAAAGGCAGAGGAACCAGAGATCAAATTGCCAACATCCTCTGGATCATGGAAAAAGCAAGAGAGTTCCAGAAAAACATCTATTTCTGTTTTATTGACTATGCCAAAGCCTTTGACTGTGTGGATCACAATAAACTGCAGAAAATTCTGAAAGAGATGGGAATACTAGACCACCTGACCTGCCTCATGAGAAACCTATATGCAGGTCAGGAAGCAACAGTTAGAACTGGACATGGAACAACAGACTGGTTTCAAATAGGAAAAGGAGTGTGTCAAGGCTGTATATTGTCACCCTGTTTATTGTCAAGGCTGTATATTGTCACCCTGTTTATTTAACTTCTATGCAGAGTACATCATGAGAAATGCTGGGCTGGAAGAAGCACAAGCTGGAATCAAGATTGCCGGGAGAAATATCAGTAACCTCATATATGCAGAGGATACCACCCTATGGCAGAAAGTGAAGAGGAACAAAGGTCCATCTAGCTAAGGGTATGGTTTTTCCAGTGGTCATGTATGGATGTGAGAGTTGGACTGTGAAGAAAGCTGAGTGTCAAAGAATTGACGCTTTTGAACTATGGTGTTGGAGAAGACTCTTGAGAGTCCCTTGGACTGCAAGGAGATCCAACCAGTCCATTATAAAGGAGATCAGCCCTGGGATTTCTTTGGAAGGAATGGTGCTAAAGCTGAAACTCCCGTCCTTTGGCCACCTCATGCAAAGAGTTGTCTCACTGAAAAGACTCTGATGCTGGGAGAGATTGGAGGCAGGAGGAGAAGGGGACAACAGAGGATGAGAAGGCTGGATGGAATCACTGACTCGACGGACATGAGTTTGAGTGAACTCCGGTAATGGACAGGAAGGCCTGGTGTGCTGCAATTCATGGGGTCGCAAAGGGTTGGACATGACTGAGCGACTGAACTGAACTGAACTGAAGTGAAAGGCCCTTAGATGGTTTCCCTGGTTGCTCAGTTGGTAAATAATCCACCTGCAATGCAGGAGACCCTAGTTCAATTCCTGGGTTGGGAAGATCTTCTGGAGAAGGGATAGGCTACCTACTCCAGTATTCTGGTCTGGGAAATTCCATGGACTGTATAGTCCATGGGGTCTCAAAGAGTATGACGTGACTGAGAGACTTTCACCTCAAAGGCCCTTAGTGCTACTGCTAAGTCGATTCAGTCATGTCTGACACTGTGTGATCCCATAGACAGCAGCCCACCAGGCTCCCCCGTCCCTGGGATTCTCCAGGCAAGAACACTGGGGTGGGTTGCCATTTCCTTCTCCAATGCATGAAAGTGAGAAGTGAAAGTGAAGTCACTCAGTCATGTCCAACTCTCAGGGACCCCATGGACCACAGCCCACCAGGCTCCTCCATCCATGGGATTTTCCAGGCAAGAGTACTGGAGTGGGGTGCCATTGCCTTCAAAGGCCCTTAGAAACAGCTAAATAAAGAACTTTATGAGCCAGCCAGGCTGGTTGATTTAAAATTCCAGCGTTACTACTTGCCAAATGTTGGGCTTTGTACAAGTTATTTTGTTTCTCGTTATCTCATTTTTTCCTTCCCTATGGAAAAAAATTGGTGAATAGTAGCCTTTACCTTAAAGAGGATTAGAAGATTTAAACATGTGTAACAAATGTAGACACATCCTGTTATACAGAAAATTCTCAATATAGGTTAACAACCTCTGTAGAAATCCACTCCCCAGTGTGGGTCTTACAGCACTTTATTTAAGGAAAATACCTGAGATCTTTTCCTTGTGTTTTATTTATGGAGATACAAATACATTAGAATAAACTCAAGTGTATTAATAGTTTTTTTCTCCATTTAGTCTTTGTTATTTTGGAATGAGACTACTGGCATTTTATTTGCAGAAAAACTTAAAGTGTTTGGATAACTTTAGAGTCAAATTGAATAGCATTTTAGAATATTTTGTTAACATTCAAAGGCAATCATTAAGAGCTGATTTTTTTTCCGTTCAACTTTTTAGTCTACATTTGGGTTGTGCCCTATAGCTGTGAAAGACAGCTGTTTCACCTGCCTTCCTACACATGTCTATGATCCATAGATACAACTTCTACCCTCCTGTTCACCTTATTTATGTGTTTCTACTCCTGCTGCTGCTAAGTCGCTTCAGTCGTGTCCGACTCTGTGCGACCCCATAGATGGCAGCCCACCACACTCCCCTGTCCCTGGGATTCTCCAGGAAGAACACTGGAGTGGGTTCCCATTTCCTTCTCCAATGCATGAAAGTGAAAAGTGAAAGTGAAGTCTCTCAGTTGTGTCTGACTCTTCAAGACTCCATGGACTGCAGCCCACCAGGCTCCTCCACCCATGGGATTTTCCAGGCAAGCATACTGGAGTGGGGTGCCATAAGTCAGAGAGAAACCCAACAAGGCTTGGGGCTACAAGGATCAGGGCCTCCTGGAAAAGTGACAAAGGTTCAAACCGAGGTATTTTCCTCAAAACATTTTTAAGTCTCAAAGAGGTCTAACGGTGCTATGGTTTGTGTAGAAATGAGAAGAATGATTCTTTTCATGGGACTTCCTGGTGGACCAGTGGCGAAGTCTCTGCACTTCCGATGCAGGGCACACGTGGTTGACCCCAGGTCAGGGAACTAACATCCTGCATGCCACACAGTGTGACCAAAAAGTTTTTTTTTTCCCCCACAAAACAGAAACTTTATTTTAAAAAGGAGAAAAGTGATTCTTTCACAATTCTATGAATCTCAATGTCACCTGAGTTTTTAGCTTATTTTTATTGATTTATTTTGAGGACAAAGAGGAAGGGCAAAATAGTCTTTGTTACACTAACTTAATATGTACATAAACTTGATCCTTTAAACAGCATTGTTTGTTTCAGAGTTCCACTGAACATTTCAAGTGAATAAGATTATCAGACACTGAGGCTGATCTCTCTCAGTGGGCTCAAAGGAAATGTGAGTTGGGATTAGTGGAGACACCATTCAGTCCAATTTTTGCATAATTTCATTTCCTCTCATCTTG
Source organism: Madoqua kirkii (assembly GCA_006408675.1). Taxonomy (NCBI): domain Eukaryota; kingdom Metazoa; phylum Chordata; class Mammalia; order Artiodactyla; family Bovidae; genus Madoqua; species Madoqua kirkii. The sequence continues at coordinate 42,785 of SJYC01085761.1, read as the reverse complement.
GGAACTCATCGCAAAGGTTCTCTCCTAGTTGATAGTTAGACTGTCTAATATGGGGCTCACCCTGTGGCTCAGGGTTTAAGAATCTGCCTGCAATGCAACAGATGAGAGACTAAGGTTTGATCCCCGAGTCAGGAAGATCCGAGGAGGAGGAAATGGGAACCCACTCCGGTATTCTTGCTGGGACAGTTCCATGCACAGAGATGACTGGTGGGCTACAGTCCAAAGGTCTCAAAGAGTTGGACACAAATGAAGCACTGAGCACAAATGCAGATTTGTGCTGCATGCACGTGGCTCCTCATGAAACCACTGCGTACATATATAATATATTTAATCTTCAGAAAGATTTTCAGTAGAACTTCTAAACAACTTAAGATCTTGGATAATGTAATGGCAGTGGCACTGAGCTAGGGAGAACATGCTCCGGTTGGAATCTACAGTTCCAGGTTTCCATTTTTCAACACTTTTAGAACATCAAGAAATACAGAATTTCCTTTCTCTCATTCTTTGAAATGCAAGGATATCTTTTTATCTAGGTACTATATACTCAAAAGCAATACAGTCTTCAAGACTTGACACCTTTCTTCTTTTTATATTAATTTTAAGAATACCTATTATCTCTCTTACCTGCCTCCTGAGAAATCTGTAGAAAAGTTAAAAAGCAACAGTTAGAACCAGACATGGAACAGCAGACTAGTTGCAAATTGGGAAAGGAGTACATCAAGGCTGTATATTGTCACCCTGCTTATTAACTTATATGCAGAGTACATCATGCAAAATGTTGGGCTGGATAAAGCACAAGCTAGAATCATAATTGCCGGGAGAAATACTAATAACCTCAGATATGTAGATGACACCACCCTCATGGCGGAAAGCAAGGGGAACTGAAGAGCCTCTTGATGAAAGTGAAGAGGACAGTGAAAACCTGGCTCAAAAATCAACATTCAAAAAACAAAGATCATGGCACCTGGTCCCATCACTTCATGGCAAATAGATGGGGAAACAGTGGAAACAGTGACAGATTTTATTATCTTGGGCTTCAAAATCACTGCAGATGGTGACTACAGCCATGAAATTAAAAGATGCTTGCTTTTTGGATGAAAGGCTATGTCCAACCTTGACAGTATATTAAAAAGCAGAGCACTTTACTTTGCCAACAAAGATCTGTCTAGTCAAGGCTATGGTTTTTTCACTAGTCATGTATGGATGTGAAAGTTGGACTATATAAAGAAAGCTGAGCACTGAAGAATTGATGCTTTTGAACTGTGGTGTTAGAGAAGACTCTTGAGAGTTCCTTGGACAGCAAGATCCAACCAGTCCATCCTAAAGGAAATCAATCCTGAATATTCATTGGAAGGACTGAGGTTGAAGCTGAAGCTCCAATATTTTGGCCACCTGATAGAAGGAACTGACTCACTGGAAAAGACCCTGATGCTGGGAAAGATTGAAGGCAGAAGGAGAAGGGGACAACAGAGGATGAGATGGTTGGATGGCATCACCAACTCAATGGACGTGAGTCTGAGCAAGCTCCAGGAGCTGGTGATAGAAAGGGAAGCCTGGCATGCTGTAATCCATGGGGTCTCAAAGAGTCAGGCATTACTGAATGAATGAGCTGAATCGATTATCTCTCATTACTAGTTGAAGCTAAGATAATAATCTTTTCAATTCAATGGATATAATTTTTCAATAACTGTGATAATCCATAGCACAGGAGAGTGTCAAGAAAGATGAGTAGAAGAAAGTTATGGATTGAAGAGTGGGACTATAAGAGAATTATTCCACCTGTGTTTTGTTTTTTAATACAAATATAATCAAATTTTTATAGGTGTCTTCCTCTTTTCAGAAGTTTGTGAGAGTTATTGCTGGAGAAAACAGATAAGACCTTCTGATACATCTATAATGCTTTATCCCCAAAGGAAGGACACACCATCACGTGTTGCCAAAATGTTTCAGCAGCTGTGTTAAAATGTTTCACAGCCAGTAGAATAAACTAGGGCAACCATTAAATTAGTTTGCCTGCTTTTATAATTTTTCAAAGTCCACTATTGCTTCATGATGGAAAAGGGAGGAATTAATGCCAATGGTGTTTTTATTTTCCACCACTTTTCATCAAAGATGATGAGAAACAGATCTGTGCTTTGTACTCCCCTGTGTAGTTATGCCAGAACTGGGTAGCTGTGCCATAGCTAAACTGCCAAGCTGGCTTTTTTAGATATTAGTACTGCCTGCCGGCAACAGAGCACAGTGGGAAGACCATTTGTTTGGAATCAGAACAACCAGCTGTGCGATCCTGAGCAGGTCACCAAACTTATCTCAGCCTCCAGAACTGTGATCACTGAACAAGAGAATATAAATGGAAAATCTGTGATATGGTCATGAGGCAGGATGGTCTGCAGGAAATAGAACTGCATTCAGAGTCTGGCCAACTCAGATCAGCCCCATTCTCCACCTCTCATCCACTTTCATCACTGACTCTATCACCTAACTTTATGAAATTGATATAGTGCTACAGCATTCTGAAACTGAAAGTTGCTCAGTCATGTCCGCATCTTTGCAACTGCAGCCTGCCAGACTCCTCTGTCCATGGAATTCTCTAGGCCACAATACTGGAGTGGGTTGCCGTTCCCTTTTCCAAGGGCGTCTTCCCAACCCCGGGAGTGAACCTAGGTCTCCCACATTGCAGGAGGATTCTCTACCTCCTGAGCAACCAGGGAAACCCAAAGCAATCTGAGCAATATTTATCTTTAAGATGGGAATACGAATCTTCATCGCTCTGGGTTCAAAAGTGAACTAAAGGGACATGGAAACGCACCTATAAATGTGGTAGGCATATAGTATAATTTCTGTGAGAATATTTTTTCCCTCCTTAAAATGCGAGATGTTGACCTTCCTGTATGTGTGTGTGTGCTAAGTTGCTCAGTCATGTCCAATTCTTTGTGACCCCACAAACTGTGGCCCACCAGGATCCTCTGTCCCTGGAATTCTCCAGGCAAGTGTACTGGAATGGATTTTCATGCCCTCCCTCAAGGGCTCTTTTGACCCAGGGCTTGAAACTTTGTCTCATTCTCCTATATTGGCAGGCAATTTCTTCACCACTAGTGACACCTTCCCTCTGCTGTTACAGCTATAAGAAACCACCATACACTTAGTGACTAGCAACAACAACAAATCAAGTTTATTATACAGCTTTGGAAGTCACAATTCTGAAACTAACTTTACCAGGCTAAAATCAGAGTGTCAGTAATACTGCATTCTTTCTGGAGGTTCTGGGAGGAGAATCCATTTCTCTGCCTTTTCCATCTTCAAGGATTTCTCATTTTCCTTTTCCTGTGGCCCCATTTCTCCATATTAAAGGTCAAAACATTAGGCCAAGACTTTGTTGAACTATCATCTCTTTAAGTCTCTTCTGTCTGTTTCCCAATTAGATGGGCCCATGTGATTACATCATCCCCACTGGAATAATAATCTCCACATCTCAAGAACAAACGACCACCAGCATGCACTCTCCTTTGCCATGGACCCCAAAGAATTCACATGTTTTGTGATTAGCACAGACTTGGCAGGGTGAGGTGGGGTGGGGAGGCATAATTCTGCCTGCTGCTTACTGGAAAGGCTTCATGTGAGAAATGGCTTTTGAGTTTTCCAGCGTAGGATTAATTTTACAAAGTGGAGGAAGAAGGAAAGGGCAGGTCAGCTGGAAGAAACAGCAGGATGAGAGCACTGGAATAAAGGTGCCACCTGGGGGCTCAGACGGCGAAGAGTCTGCCTGCAGCACAGCAGACCTGGGTTTGATCCCTGGGCTGGGAAGATCCCTTGGAGAAGGAAACGGCAACCCCCTCCAGGATCACTGCTTAGAAAATCCCATGGACAGAGGAGCCTGGAGGGCTACAGTACTTGGGATAGATAAGAGTCGGACACAACTGAGCGGCTAAGCACACAAGCGTGCTACGTGCTCTGGGAATGGATGATGTCTGAGGCGATAGACCAGAGCTCGTAATACCTGGATCCACGAAAAGGCCATTGTTGATATTTAGGACATGTAGGACATGATAAGAGATTCATGTAGGGCAATGGATAATAAGTATGGTTATAGAAAAATGTGTACAAGTCCTGGCAACAACGTTAGAAGTGAATTGGAACTGGATGCACGTGGAAGCGTTTTGCAGGTCCGTGCTTGTATGCATGCTAAGTGGCTTCAGTCGTGTCCAACTCTCTGCAACACCATGGCCTGTAGCCTACCAGGCTCCTCTGCCCATAGGATTCTCCAGGCAAGAATACTAAAGTAGGTAGCCATGCCCTGCTCCATGACCTTCCAAAGCCAGGGATTAAGCCTGCATCATCTCTTATGTCTCCTGCTTTGACAGGTGGGCTTTATTTATCTTCTAAATTTTTTATTTATTTATTTATTTTTCTTTTTACTGCTAGTGTCTCCTGGGAAGCCCTTACACATTCATAGTCTATTACAGTAGACCAAGGTAAAAACAGAATTGGAGCTGAGGATTTGGAAATGTATACCTGTGACAGGAAAGGAATCAATATAATCCATAACTTTTATTGGGAGTAAGAACATGAGAATAAGATGGAATTCAGGTCAAAAATGTTTTTTTTTCTTTATACGACCCTAAGGGTCATATAATTAAGACATAGAGGAGGTGGGGCACATTTGGAGAGAGTAAATAAAAAAAGTTAAAACCAAAAAATAAACAAAAACCAGAATGTGTACTGAAAGTGAAAACGTCCAGATGCAGGTGAATATGATAATGGTGTTACTATAGCAAATGGCGTGATTGTGACTGTTTCTTGTCAATCACTTTGTTCAGTGTATTCTGCTATGTTCTTTCACTCACACTGAAGCCATCTTTGATGATTCCAACCGAAGCATCTGACCTCCATTTTTGACCAGTTATTCTCCTGTTTAAATCCTTTTAATGGCTTTTAAAAATTCATATGATTAAGTCCAAGCTTTCTGACCTGGGGTAAAAGCCCCACTTCACGTTCTTTCAGAATCATAGTGCTTCCTTCAATGAAACCAGCTGATTTTTGTCTAAAGAAATAAGTGGCGTCAGAAGCAGGAACTCACAGACTTGATGCCCAGATTTCTGGTTTTGCTGCGATTCTGGGATTTATAGATAAAATGAAAAGCTCTTTGCCAACTAAACAATTATATCTCTGTGCTACTTGGAGAAACACTTCTCTGTGACTGACTTTTCGAGTCCTCTCATCCTTCTAAATGAACATAAATGAATGAATGACTCTAAAACATATCACCAGATTTATTCCCTAATGTGATGGAGTGAGATAAGAAGATTGATTACAGCATGTTTCCACTCAGTCCACGATCATATGTAACATATTGATACTGAAAAGTTGTTCTTTCAGCTGAATAGCAACAACCCCCCCAAAATCAAATGATTCCCGTCTTTGTGATGCCTTTGTGCATGTATTGGTCATGTTGCTTTAATTCGATTTTAAAGAAAAGATGTGGTGTTTGGACAGCCTGGAATAAAAAAATCCCTAGAAACTATTTTTCTCCAATTAATTTTTTATTTTTTTATGAAACACTGCTTATGACCCAAAGACCTTGTAATGCATTTCCCACTTAGAATAAAAAAGACAGAGAAAGAAAGAAATTGAAGAGCTTCACCTTGATAAGATCTCATCACCAGACAGGGCAGAAGTATGACAATATCTGATATGTAATCTTATCCTTCTTGACAGTTCTACGAAGTTTTGAAATGGAGGTGCATAGAGATATTGAGCCAGTCTGATCAAAGATTTTAAAAATATTACTTGGTAGGCTATTTAAACCCTTTTCTTCCCTGGTGTTACTTTAGAAACCTAGTTTAGTTTCTGACTTAAATGTGTTCAGAAGAGTAAAAGAGTACAGATCACAAGTGCTGGGCGTGGTTTACTAACCATCTAAGGCGTGTTAATAGAAACATTTAGGGAAAAGCTAATTCCTATGCATTTTAAAATCCATAAGTGTATTATTAATTGATATATTAATTCTTCAGCATATTTCCCTAGCTTGTACCTTGATTTGTATTTAGTATATTCATAGAATTGATCACTTACTATTTAATAACAATAGATAGTAATGCAGGGTTATAATGAAATCACAATTCGTGGCATCAGGAGAATATGTCTACCTCTTGTTTTTAACTGCTTTAAATTATTGCATGTACAATAAACTTGTGAAACACAATTATACAAAATAAATTATCTCAAAAATAACTGAGAGAATATAGAATATTCTCTTTATTATCCTGCCAAAGTTCAACCCTTGGAATATTGAAATAATACTACCTTTGAATCTCCAACATCTGAGAGATAGAGTATAAATAGCTTGCTTGTCATTTTTTTTTTTTTGCATTATATTAATTTATCTTGAGCCAATATTCGCTTGAAAAGTCAGTGGGATGCTTTGGAAAAATGAGTATAAATCTGCAATATCCATTCACTAAAGAAAGGAACGTAGAAGTATTGTACAGAATGACTGCCTTTAGAAGTATTTACATTTGAGCAAAGATTCCCTTAGTAGGAGGCCATCACAGGAAGCAGTAACTTTCACTGTTAAAAGTTAAAGCGTAAATGCAGAAGTACTGCATTAGCATCTGGGGGCTGCTGTAACAAAGTGCCGCAGACTCCACGGCTTAAACAAGTGGAGTTTATTGCCTCATATCTAGAAACCACAAGTTCAGATTCAAGGTGCTGGCAAAGGTGGTTCCTCCTGAGACTGTGAGATTCTATTGCCAGGTCTTATCTCTGACCTCCCGGTGGGTGCTAAAGGTCTCTGACATTCCATGATTTGTAGATGCCTCACTCAGACCTTTGCCTCCATCTCCATGTAGCTAGCATTCTCCCTGTGTGCCTGTCTTTGTGCCAAATTTCCTTTTATTTGGATTAGGAGATGCACACCTTCAGTTCTAAAATGAGTGAGCCACAGGGGCATAGTATACAGCATAAGGAACATAGCCAATTACACCGCATCAAATTTGCATGGGGAGAGATGCTTACCAGACTTATCATTTCATATTGTGCTCAAATGTCACACAATTGAGTAGTACACTTGACAGGAATACAACACTGTATGTCAACTATATTTCAATAAAATCTTTCACATTTTTATAAAGACACTAGTCCACCCAAATGCCCCATTTTAACTCATCATCAGTGAAGACCCCCTTTTCAAATAAGCTCACATTCTGACTTCACATTAGAACTTCAACATCATTTAGGAGAACACACTCAACTCACAACCGCTATCCTCAATCTTTTAAGTAACTGTGCCTGCACGCTCAGCGGTTCAGTCATGTCTGACTCTTTGTGACCCTGTGGACTGCAGCCCGCCAGGCCCCCCGTCCTAGAATTCTGCAGGAAAGAACGCTGGAGCGCCTTGCCATTGCCTCCTTCAGGGGATCTTCCCTACCCAGGGACTGAACCCGTGTCTCTTTCCTCTCCTGCCCTGGCAGGCAGAATCTTTACCACCGCACCGCCTGGGAAGCCCCATCCTTTCTTTGCATCTTCTCAAATGGTCTTTCAGCCTTTTGATTCAAGGAGAGTTTCTTATTTGTATTTGCAGCCCTAGAAACCACAGTGGCTGGCATATAGTAATCAATAAATAGCTATTGAGAGGATTGAAAAAAATAAAGTTAAGAAATATAAATGTGATTCCAGGCGGCTGTGTGTTCGGGTTATTATATATATAGATCTATCAAAATGCAGAGAGAGAGGCCTGAAAAAGAGGCAGCCAGCGATCTGTCCCTGGTCCATAAAATAAAGATGTGTGTAAATGTATCACCCAAAGAAAGCCTTGAATGTGGCTGCCAAATGTTATAACAATGCTGCAGCTTTTGCTAATAGTGATGGTTTCCAGGAATAACCGGGCTGCACTGTGATGTGTATCTTCAGGGGCTGCAATTTGTGGTATTTTGTTAGTGATCATCAATGTTAAATATAAACCATGTTCGGTTTAACACAAAATATTTTTTTTAATTTATTCTGTGAAGGGGGTTGAGCATATTGTGAAAGGCAGAGGACTGAACATATTGCAAAGGGAAAGAATTCCCTTTAGCAGGAGGTTCTGATACTGGAAGCTTCATGACACATCCTTAAGAGGACTGTAATGGACAGCTTTCCAAGTGAAAACAGATACTGTTAAGAACGAGACTGCAAGTGCAAAGTGTAAATTGCAAAGACAGAGGGGAGAGACAGACAAGCCTACTTCATTTTCTGTATTAAAGCATCAGAGACAAGAGTTATCATTGGCAGATCTCGAGGGAGTAATTTGATCAACGTTCAGCTGTGACCTTTTCTATCTGAAATAGAGGGTGTGTTTGCTCTATGGTTTCTTATAGACTGTTAGTGATGAAGTCACACATACAATATTCAAAATATGATGAGACCTATTTGAAGCTGTTTCCTCAGCATCAAATATAATGCATATTTCATTATAAATCCATTCTTATCCATTAAAATGCCATTGCCAATGATGTATCAGCAAATGTTTTCAGGATAATTTTATTCCAGTAGGAGGTGATTTATAGTACTAAATCATATAGGTTTAAATAGCTAGCACAGAAAAAATGAGACTCATGTGAGGAATACATCAAAATTTCTATACAATGTTATGACTCAAATAGGAAAAATGCATTATTCAATTAGTATCTTTAATACATTTCAATACCATCAGTCAAATTTGCTTTCTAATAAGCCTGGGAATATAAAACAAAATTTAATACACAAAAATCTCTGGGGAAAATACTCTCTCTATTTTTAGGAGGTTTGTTTCTTCCAAATATTTAAGTAATTTTCATTTTGCAATATTTAAGTTATTTGAGCCACAGAAAAAAAGGAAATATAACCTTTTAGAACTTTTCTTTTCCATTTATTCTGGGATTTTAATTATGTGATACAATTGAAAATACTTCAGTCAAACCAAGGAAAGCTAGCTAAGCCATTTGAGAAACCGAAGAGCAGACGGATTATTTTTGTTTGTTTTATATACACAATTTGCTATTTAAGGGATCTACGGACATAATCAAAATCTACACTAAAATGTCAAACATTGTACAAGCTTGATTGTTTTCTAAGTAAATTTTCTTTTTTAAGAAAAACCTGAAGCAGCGTTGACTTTTAGTGTTTGTTTCAGGAGTATAGCATAGTGATCCAATATTCTTTATGGATCACACAAAGTCACTCTAAACGGCCGACTGCGCTCTCTGTGCTGCACGCCGCGTTTCTGTGGCACCTGTTTCACGGCTGAGAGTTGGCGCCTCTCAGTCCTCTGCACTTCTGTGGCTCCTGTCACTCCCCAGTAAACACTAGGGAGCAAAACACTAGGGAGTGTGTCTGTGAGTCTATTTCTGTTTTGTTATATTTATCCATTTGCTTTGTTTTTAGATTCCACATATAAGCAGAAATATTTCAGATTTTGTATTTCTGACTTGCTTCACTCAGTTGAATATCCTCCAGGTTTATTCATGTTGTCACAAATGACAAGGTTCCGTTCTGTCTTATGGGTGAGTAATATATCACTGTATATACTTACCCCATCTTCCGTTTCTTCCACGTCCTGGCAATTGTAAGTAATGCTGCTGTGAACATTGGGGTGCATAAATCTTTTCAAATCAGTGTTTTTGTTTTCTTTGGATAAATACCAAGAGTGGAATTGCTGGACTATAATGGACATTCTATTCTTTTTTTTTGAGGAATCTCCATACTGTTTTCCATAGGGGCTTCATCAGTTTACATTCCTACCAACAGTGTTGGAGGGTTCCTTTTTCTTGACATCATCCCCAACACATGTTATTTCTTGTTACTTGACTACAGTCACTTTGATCGTTGTGAGGAACTGTCTCATCGGGCTTCTGGTTTGCATTTCCCTGATGACTAGAGGTGGTGAACATCTTCCCAACGTGCCTGTTGGCCATCTTTTTGTCTTCTTTGGAAAAATGTCTGTTAAGATCCTCTGCTCGTTTTTATCTGGAGTTTTTTTTTTTTGTCTGTTTTTTACGTTGAGTTGCATAAGCTCTTTGTATACTTTGGACATTTTAGCCCCTTATCAGACAGATCATTTGCAAATATCTTCTCCAGTTCAGTCGGTTCTCTTTTCATTTTGTCGATGGTTTCCTTCTCTGAGGTTTTCAGTGTAGATCAAACTGATCAGAAGTTTATACTGATTAAAGATGCCTAATGGAAATGTAAAAATACTATTCTTGGTTTCAGTGTTCTGAAGGACAGGAAGCCATGCCTATTTTGAAGACAAAATATGGGGGCCCATGCTTAGGCTGGTTTTAGTTATATGTGGTTTAGGAATCAGTGAAGGAGATAAACTATCTTTTGTAACCTAACCTGTTTCTAAGTGAAATGGGCGCTGGCATATTGACCAAATTTTCGTGTGAGTACTACATACATTCCAGATTTCATTGTGATTATCTTTGGGAAGTAATAAGTACATTTCCTATGGACAAATTGTATCATTCAAGCAAGAAGGCACGATGCCCTAGTTCCTGTTTCAAATATAGTCACTGATCCTGAACCAAAATAACCGGTCTCAAGATCAATAATGCCAAAGGAAACTACATTTTTAATTGGACCCAGCAGCTGCTAGCAGTAAGATTTCATGGCCTATATTGATTGGGAAGTGCAATCTTTAATGGTCTGTTTAAGTAGATATCTCCATATATATGCAAGTGTACTGATAAACGATCATCTCTCCCCCTGTCCCTACCTGCTTCTAGCTGCCCTTTGAGCATACAGGAACTGAAAGAAGTATTTTTCTGTCTAGAAAAATAATATGTAAAAAGGCTTTTCATGAGAGAGTATATCAGAGCTACCTAATTATATTTAACAAAATTCTTCACAGTTGATAACTTAGTATATTTAGTACTTCAGCAAACTGAATGCTGCTGCTAAGTCACATCAGTCTTGCCCGACTCTTAGTGGCCCCATGGACTCCAGCCTACCAGGCTCCTCAGTCCATGGGATTTTCCAGGCCAGAGTACTGGAGTGGGGTGTCATTGCCTTCTCCGAGCAAACTGAATAATTGTGCTTAAAATAATTCAAGATATGGGAAAAGTTAGCTGGGGATGGCAAGGGGCTGAGAAGTGGTGTGAGGGTCCATGGGGAAAGAGAGATGTAGGTGCTAAATAAAGGAACAGATGGAGACCGTCGGAAGAGTCTTAGAGCCTAGGGCTCAGCAGGGCAAAGACTTTGAAATATCCAGGGGAGAGTCAGAGTGTAAGGAGGGGACGATAGGTTGTTGAGTTGAAAGACAGAGATGAGAGAGAAGAGCCAGAATAACCCCTTCAGGAGAAAAGCAGACTCAGATACAGAGAGGGCCATAGAGTCCCAGACGGGGGGACAAATCAGCATTCAGGTAGGAGGCTGTGGAGGTCCCCAGGAGCCCGCTCTGGGTTCTAAAGACTCTGGAGAAAGGAGGGTGACGACAGGAATGAAAGCTGAGAGGTTGGAGGAAAGAAGCTGAGAGGGAAGTTTCTGGAAGTTTTGGATGAAACATCAGAACGCTAGCTCTTCTGCAAAGGGGTCTAGGTTGTCTAGATTTTCAAGAGTCCCCAGGGAAGTATCCTGTCCTACATGTGGTCACATGTACCTGCGTCAAGGCTGGGGCTAGTGCTGTGCAAGTAAAGACCCAGGATTCGTGGTGTCACGGTGTCTGGACCTCCTTCCCCAAGGCCTTGCTGAGTCAAGGAGACGATTCCAGAGACTGAGCCCACAGCCCGCTGACTGCATACCTGCTTTCCTCCTCTGACCGCTGCTGATAGCAGAGAGGACAGAAATGTAAGGAGAGGGGGTTAAAGAAGTGCCCGGATTTCTGCTTTCGTTAGGATGCTCAGGTCTGATGAAAGAGATTGAAAAGAACAAAATGGATCTTGAAGGAAATGACACATCCATCTGAGAGGACAGTGTTGAAGCTAGAGGGACTTGTACTTCCCAAGGGCCCCAGGTCTAAGCGTGTCTGCCATGTCCAAAGTGCAAGGAAGCCAGTATGACTCAATGGGTGGAAAGAGAGGAGAGAACAGGGATAAGAGAGTTAGTAAGGATCTGGCCTTTATTCTCATAGGTGAGAATAAGATGATATGGTCAGACAGCATCAGCAACTCAACGGATACGAGTCTGAGCAAACTCCGGGAGACAGTGAAGGACAAGGAAGCCTGGTGTGCTGCAGTCCATGAGGTCACAAGAGTTGGACACGACTTAGCAACCGAGCAACAACAGCAAGGTTAGAATCAGGGTTGGTGCTTTACACCTGGGCTTCCCAGTGGGCTCTAGTGAGAAAGAACCTCACTGCCGGTGCAGGAGACAGTACGAGAAACAGGCTCGAGCTCTGGTTGGGAAGATCCCTCGGAGGAAAATACGGCAACCCACTCCACGATTCTTGTCTGGAGAATCCCGTGGACAGAGGAGCCTGAGAGCCTACAGTCCATGGGGGCTCACAGAGTCAGGCGTGACTGAAGAGACAGCACACACGCACGCTTTATTCTTAGGGTAGTATAAAGTCATGCGTGTGTCCAAGTAAGGGAAGACTTGGTCTGGTTTATTGTAAAAGACCCCTGTGGATGCATTGTAGGAATGAGGATTTATAAATAACTATGGTTTTTCCTGTGGTCATGTATGGATGTGAGAGTTGGCCTGTGAAGAAGGCTGAGCGCTGAAGAATTGATGCTTTTGAACTGTGGTGTTGGAGAAGACTCTTGAGAGTCCCTTGCACTGCAAGGAGATCCAACCCGTCCATTCTGAAGGAGACCAATCCTGGGATTTCTTTGGAAGGAATGATGCTAAAGCTGAAACTCCAGTACTTTGGCCACCTCATGCGAAGAGTTGACTCATTGGGAAAGATTCTGATGCTGGGAGGGGTTGGGGGCAGGAGGAGAAGGGGACGACCGAGGATGAGATGGCTGGATGGCATCACGGACTCAATGGACGTGAGTCTGAGTAAACTCTGAGAGATGGTGATGAACAGGGAGGCGTGGCATGCTGTGATTCATGGGTCACAAAGAGTCAGACACGACTGAGTGGCTGAACTGAACTGATATATAAAATGGGAAGATGTGGAAGATTCTTCTATTCCATTCTGGAGATGATGATGGTTGGGACCCGAGTGTGAACTTGAGAGTGATGAGCCAGGAGTTGATTTGGGATAAACTCTGAGCATAGAGTTTATAAGGCTTGGATTCCATTCTGCTCATTAAAAAAAGAAAATAGGAGTCATAGTTGGCTCCACATCCTTTGGCTGAAATGGCTGAGTGAATGATGATGCTTGTTAGTGATACTGACATGTTTACTAACTAAACGCATGACTTTAACCTCACTAAAACTTGTTTTCCTCATGTGAAAGAAATGGAAGCAAGGATACTTACTTCACAGAGTCTGTCAGTATTAACCCAAATAATGTACTCAAGACACTACTTATAGAGCCTGGCAGATAGTAACAATCTAATATATGGGACATGTATTTAATCATGTGAAACACCAGGCTGGATGAAGCATAAGCTGGAATCAAGATTTCTGGGAGAAATATCAATAACCTCAGATATACAGATAACATCACCCTTATGGCAGAAAGCAAAGGAGAACTAAGAAAGATTCTGATGCTGGGAGGGGTTGGGGGCAGGAGGAGAAGGGGACGACCGAGGATGAGATGGCTGGATGGCATCACGGACTCAATGGACGTGAGTCTGAGTAAACTCTGAGAGATGGTGATGAACAGGGAGGCGTGGCATGCTGTGATTCATGGGTCACAAAGAGTCAGACACTGAACTGATATATAAAATGGGAAGATGTGGAAGGTTCTTCTATTCCATTCTGGAGATGATGATGGTTGGGACCCGAGTGTGAACTTGAGAGTGATGAGCCAGGAGTTGATTTGGGATAAACTCTGAGCATAGAGTTTATAAGGCTTGGATTCCATTCTGCTCATTAAAAAAAGAAAATAGGAGTCATAGTTGGCTCCACATCCTTTGGCTGAAATGGCTGAGTGAATGATGATGCTTGTTAGTGATACTGACATGTTTACTAACTAAATGCATGACTTTAACCTCACTAAAACTTGTTTTCCTCATGTGAAAGAAATGGAAGCAAGGATACTTACTTCACAGAGTCTGTCAGTATTAACCCAAATAATGTACTCAAGACACTACTTATAGAGCCTGGCAGATAGTAACAATCTAATATATGGGACATGTATTTAATCATGTGAAACACCAGGCTGGATGAAGCATAAGCTGGAATCAAGATTTCTGGGAGAAATATCAATAACCTCAGATATACAGATAACATCACCCTTATGGCAGAAAGCAAAGGAGAACTAAAGAGCCACTTGATGAAAGTGAAGGAGGAAAGTGAAAAAGTTGATTTAAAACTCAACATTCAGAAAGCTAAGTTCAGAAAACTAGTTCAGAAAACTAAGATTGTGGCATCTGGTCTCATCACTTCATGGCAAATAAATGGGAAACAATGGAAACAGTGGCAGACTTTATTTTTAAGGCTCCAAAATCACTGCAGATGGTGACTGCAGCCAATAATTTGAAAGATGTTTACTCCTTGGAAAAACAACTATGACCAAACTAGACAACATATTAAAAAGCAGAGACATTACTTTGCCAACAAAGGTCCATCTAGTCAAAGCTATGGTTTTTCCAGTGGTTATGTGTTGATGTGAGAGTTGGACTGTGAAGAAAGCTGAGCACCAAAAAATTGATGCTTTTGAACTGTGGTGTTGGAAAAGACTCTCAAGAACCCCTTGGACTGCAAGGAGATCCAACCAGTCCCTCCTAAAAGAGATCAGTCCTGGGTGTTCTTTGGAGGGACTGATGTTGAAGGTGAAACTCCAATATTTTGGCCATCTGATGCGAAGAACTGACTCATTGGAAAAGACCTTGATGCTGGGAAAGATTGAGGGCAGGAGGAGAAGGGGACGACAGAAGGTGAGATAGATGGTTGTGTGGCATCACCAACTCATGGTGACGATGGCAGCACCCGTGAGTTTGAGCAGGCTCCAGCAGCTGGTAATGGATAGGGAAGCCTGGCTGCTGCAGTCCGTAGAGTTGCAAAGATTCAAACACGACTGAGGTCCTGAACTGAACTGGATTTAATCTCAGGCTTCCCAGGTGGCACCAGTGGTGAGGACTCTGCCTGCCAATGCAGGAGATGCTAGTTTGATCCTTGGGTTGGGAAGATCCCCTGGAAAAGGAAACAGCAACCCACTCCAGTAATCTTGCTTGGAGAATTCCATGGACAGAGGAGCCTGGTGGGCTACAGTCCAGGGATTTTCAAAGAATCAGACACAACTGAAGTGACTAAGCATACAGACACACAAATGCTTAATCTAGGGCTTCCCAGATGGCAGTAAAGAATCTGGCTGAATGTGGGAGACGCAGGTTGTATCCCTGGGTTGGGAAGATTCCCTGGAGAAGCATGTGGCAACCCACTCCAGTATTCTTGCCTGGAGAATGCCATGGACAGAGGAGCCTGTTGGGCTATAGGCCATGAGGTTGCAAAGAGTCAAACATGACTTAAGTGACCCCACACAGATGCATGCTTATCTAAGTAATCATTATAAAGTACCACACCATCATCTTTAATTTGGCCATCAGCATTTTTAGGTTTCATTTTGTCTTTCTCTTTTTGCCTCTCTGATAGATTCTCTGCCTCCTTCCTATCACGATGAGAAGGACACTCGTCCTATGCTCACAGATGACTTAAGGGATATTTCCAGGACAAATCCTATGATAAGGGACTCTGAGAGCAAGTCTGAATGTCCAACTAGCAAAACAGACTTCATGGTCTTTTTAAAGCTTCAGTTTCACTCTGAAGTTAAAACTACTTCTAAAGCTCGTTTTACCTTTTACATTGCAAAAGTGCTTTAAAATATGCAATTCTCAAAGTTTGAGAGGCACAATTCTCATAGTTATGAGAGGCATTTCATTATAATAACAATAAACAAGCCAGTAGAAAACAATAACAATAACTAAGGCTGAGAGAACTAAAGTACCTACAAGGTCATAGTGGTTGGTAGACAAAAATGCTGGTAGTTTTAGAGGCAATATGTGGAAATATTGGCCTAAAATTCTCCTCGCCACAAATGCTGTGCTCTGTCCACTGTCTGCTCTCTCCTCAAGGATGGGATAACTGCAGTTCACCTAAAGGAAGACGAGCTCAGAAAACGGGAGGATATTTGACTTCCCTGGATTTGAAGTTACTTTGCGATACAGCTCCTCCCCAAGGGAATTTGGCAACCCTAATGTAAAGAATGAGCTTCCCAGGTGGCACAGTGGTGAAGAACACACCCGCTAATGTAGGAGCTATAGGAGATGTGAGTTCCATCCTTGTGTTGAGAAGATGCACCGGAGAAGGAAGTGGCAACCCACTCCATTATTCTCGCCTGGAGAATTCCATGGACACAGGAGGCTTGTGGGCTACTGTCAATGGGGTCCCAAACAGTCAGACACGACTGGGCCACTAACACACACGATGCAAAGAATGAGGAAATCGAAATCGCCCTTCATCATTGCCATCGTTTTGCTTTAGTCTGGAGTCTTCTGCCCTACACGTCGATTCTTCCAGGATACGCAGGTCCCTCTCACTTTTTGCCTCTTTCTTGGATAAACAAATGAGTATAGAAAAACATTCTTAGCATTAACATTTGTGTGAAATCATAAATCAGTTGTATCAGAATCATCTTTAGATATGATAGTTTCTATATTAAAATGATCGAATCATTTAAATGAAATATTTGAACATTTTTTATGTGTTGGGCACCACGCTGGTCATTCAAAATAAATCTAATGGTTGAAGATTAATGACCACAATGTCCCATTATAATTGTAGCTCTCAGTGCTTATGATAAAATATGAAATGAGACCAGCCCTTGCCCTCAGAGACCCCATAGTTTGTCATAAATGATCTTCCCTGCCAAGTAGAGAAGAGCACCCTTGTCTAAATTCTAGCCAATGTTTGGAAGTCTGGCTGCACCAGAAGGCGCTGCTGTTCGAGCATCTCACGTCTTCTCTTAATCTCGTCTAGATTCATATGGCTCGCCAGATGCCCTAGAAATGCCCAAAGGGCGGAGGCTGAGTTTCGCCATCTGTAAATGCTCCTTTGTAATTTTGCAGCTACACCATCTCCCCTTTCCCTCCACCCATATCAAAAGCCAAACACAACAGCTGGATGTTCAATTATTCAGGCTTCGTAAGTACTCTTTAATTATCACTATACACCATCTTTTAACCCAATAAACACAAATTGATCCTGTGCAGTTATAGCTATAACTGCATTAAATATGGGAAATATTTGCAATATTTATTTTTGCTTCAGGACTTTTAAATGTATATTTACAAATGTAAAGATCTATTTTTCTTATATTTTAACTTGGAACTTATTTATTAACATATAACCTACATTTAATTTATAATTATCTTTATCATTTAAAGTGAAATGTCTTTAATTTTACTGTCTTTTGTGTGACTAAGTTCTTAGTTAGATATAAGAAATATAAGAGAATGCATGAGGAGATGTGCAAGGACCTTAGATTGTCTGGCAATCTAAAAGGAATTTAACTTACGTGCTAACAACTTACTGGGGCTTTTAATTATGTTTTAAAGAATAAAAAATAACCCTGCCGTAACAATCACATGACACTTGATAAACCTGATTTGCAAATAAAAAGCACCTTCATAAAGAAGTCCATGTGATGGAATATCTCATGTTGTTTATTTCAAGTATAACAGGATTATTTGAAAGTAATATTTTAGATATTAAAAATGACACAGTTTAAAAAAAAATGACACAGTTTTAATGAGATGGATGAAACTGGAGCCGATTATACAGAGTGAAGTAAGCCAGAAAGAAAAACACCAATACAGTATACTGACACATATATATGGAATTTAGAAAGATAGTAATGATGACCCTGTAAGTGAGACAATATAAGAGACACAGAGGTATAGAACGGACTTTTGGCTTCTGAGGGAGAGGGAGAGGGTGGGATGATCTGGGAGAATGGCAATGAAACATGTATACTATCATATAAGAAATGAAGCACCAGTCTATGTTTGATACAGGATACAGGATGCTTGGGGCTGGTGTAAGGGATGATCCAGGGAGATGGGGTGGGGAAGTGAGGTGGGAGGGGGCTTCAGCATGGGGAGATCGTGTACACCTGTGGCTGATTCATGGCAGTGTATGGCAAAACCAATACAGAACTGTAAAATAGAATAAAGTATTAAATAAAAAAAATAATAAAGGTGGATATATACTTTAAAAAAAATGACCTTTTGAAACATTTTCTTTTCCTTGTCCTTAAACATTGTTTTCAAAGAAAAAATAACTAAGTGACTGTATTTATCAATACTACATCATTTCAAAAATCTTTCATTAATTACTAAAAAAAAAAACCCTCATTATTTAGCCTTTTAGCATAACTTTGCAAGTGGATTTGTCTAATAGTTTAACTGTGTGAATATAAATGACTAATGAAGAGCCTCAAATAGGGTTTCACTAAGAAAACAGTTGGAGCAATTGGACATTTAAACATTGTTGTTTCCTGATAACATGATTGGTAAATAGAAACAAATATACGAAGAGAAACAAAGGAAATGAGCAATGTATTAGGATAAAGGGACTTTGATGTGAAGTGAGAACCAAGATTCTAAAGACAAGCACACTAAAATGCTAATTATGATTATATCTTTGTAGTGTTAATCTAGGAAATTAATATATACTTATATTACAGTTTGTGGATTTTCATATTACTTATATGATCAAAAGGAGTAGTGGCTACATAGCTTCTCAAAGAATGGGAAATTGCATTATTTAGCACTTTAGCAGCTTGATATATAGAGTGCCTCCCGGTCTTTATTCTTGTCAAACTCTAAATCACTTCCTGGTTGTAAGTTAGTCACTAATGTAGATAAATTAAGTCTACGGGGTCACTTGAGCATCATTTAGGGTGATGCTTTATTCTGGAAAGTGTAGGGAGCTGCACAATAAACACAGGCCATTACCAAAGGCAACTGCACACTTTTAGTGTTTTGGGTTTTTTTTAGCAAATGTATAAGAACACACACGGTCCCAGTTTGTGGTCCTCGCCATATTTCAGCCTCGAAAGTCAATATTTTATACTGCCCTGCTTCTATTTGTCCAAATAACTCCAAGTCTCTTCCTACTTAACTGTTTTCAGCTTGGGTGTTTTTTTTTTGTTTTTTGTTTTTTTTTTTCAGATTTTAAAATAGTATCATTGGGAAGAAGTCTTAATTTGAGGGGTGAAGGGGAATAAGATTGACTTCAGAAATTAGACAAATACCTCTCAAAGACAGCTACAAGGTTTAAGTCTGTGATTAAAGTATATATCCTAGAAATGCTTTGGTGAAATATCACAAGACATATAATATAATGGCAATAATTCTACCTGGAGCCAAGGGACCTAGTTGTAACACCTGTGTCAAGGGTTGGAAATTTCAGAGAATCCCTTAAGATATTTGAAACCCTGTTTTATCACCTTGCACTAATTGCTAAATCACTTCAGCCATGTCTGTTCAACTCTTTGTGACCCTGTGAACTGTACCCACCGGTTCCTCTGTCCATGGGATTCTCCTGGCAAGAATCCTGGGGTGAGTTGCCATGCCCTCCTCCAGGGGATCTTCCCAACCCAGAGATCGAACTCACGTCTCCTGCATTGGCAGGAGGGTTCTTTACCACTGGCGCCCCCTGGGAGCCCCTTAACCTGTAGTAATATTAGTAACTTCTCTTTCCTCAAAGAGTTTGTGGTCCGGAACGGAGACATTAAGTCAGTGATCTTGTTTCTGTTGTAAACAGGGTCTTTGTAAATAGCTTGGGTGGTGCTGCTGTCTTAGTCTCTAAGTCATGTCCTGATCTTTGCAACTCCATGGACTATACTCTACCAGTCTCTTCTGTCCATGGCATTTCCCAAGGAAAAGTACTGGAGTGAGTTGCTATTTCCTTCTCCAGGGTAACTTCTCCACCCAGGTGTTGAACCTAGATCTCCACTTTACCACGGAGTCACCACAGCAGCCCAGATACCATTGGCAGCCGGGGACATTTTTGACATTTACATCCTCTAAGCTGACAAATCACGGTGACATGAAATACATGTTTTCTAAAAATATGTAATTAAAGGATAAATAAAAGTTTAATTTAGGTCTCTATAGTTACTGAAATAAAAATATCCACCTGCAATATGTACTTTCTACATCAATGCATATTTTAAACAGAAATACCCTTCCTTCTGTATTTTCTATAAGTGGTGGAACTCCATTTTTTCTTACTTAATATATCTTGGGTCTTAGTAGCCATGATTTATGGATAAACTACTTTCCATAAGTATAGATATGAGATTTATAACCATTCTGTCAGGAAAAATAAACACTCCCTTAATATATATTTATGTGTATAAAACATTCTTCATGTAGTTATTGGGAGGGAGGTTTCAAAAGTGTGCAGCAATGATGATAAATTCGTATTTACTAGAATCAGTTTGTAAAAACCTTTTCTTCTGGGGAGATAACTATGGACAGGACTAATTTCCTTTTTTTTTTTTTTTTAACTTTTGATTGTGATTTTCCTCAAGAATTATTTAGGTTTCAAAGTCTCCCTCAATGGAATAATTTCTCCTGTGTTTTGTACATAATGTTGACTCTGGTTCTTTAGAGAAATGAAAAGATCTGTTTAGCACAGCATTTTGTGCAGAAATTTCTGGTTATGTATTTTTACATCAAATCTCCATGTTTACTTTAGATCACAAGGCATCACTAAGTTTAGTTCAATATGTTGCATAGATTGTCAACATTAGAATGGCACAACCTATTGTTTCAAAGCAAATATGTTTCTCTATGTATGTACACGCACATATACATAAGCATATAATCTGATCAAGAGGAACCTGATATTCATATTACGAAGTTGAAAATATTAACATTTGTCCTAATATTTTTTATTCTGATTCTACATTAAAAACATGAGGCATGTGTCTTGTAAATATATAAAAATGCAGCTAATATACAAATAATTTGCACATGACCTGGTTCTCAAAGTGAGTCTCATAAAGTGATTTTGCCAAAGGTAAAAATTCATTCACACAGCTCACTTGATTTATTTTAAGATTAACACTTTTTAAATACCACTTAAATGAGAGCCCATGTTCTCTTGCAGAATTTCTTCATGCAAGCTTATGTTTTATATACTCAGTGACCCTTCTTTCTCAATATCCTTTGTTCTTTCCTCATTTCCTAAGTTCTAAAATTTGAGAGTCATAGAGATTAACCATGATCATATTTCAGTCTCTTGGTAATCTCATACCATCCTAAGACTTTATTCTGAGAAGCTCTAGATTTATACAATTTATATTATTAACCTCTCCTCTCCAATGGAGTGAATCTCAGGGCCTAGTGGACATCTTGACATGTATATCTAACCGATAGCTCAGATTTCCTGTGTCAAAGCTAAGCTCTTGATTTTCCTCTGTAAACCTTCACTCAAGGACACCACTCAAGTATCTATGCCTCTTTGTGAATTACAAACTTTCTTTGCTTGGATGCAGACCAAAATTTTGGCTGTATATAGACCAGTGCATACTACATTAGCATGGCGGGGGGGATATATACATACATATATACAAGGCACTCCAGCAAAAATAATCAGGAGCAAACTGCGTGATTTAGAGAGAATGGGACCTATACTTTATTCATCGCTCACTGCTTTGGTGGGATTCCCTGATAGATCAGTTGGTGAAGAACCTGCCTTCAGTGCAGGAGACACCAGTTCGATTCCTGGGACGGGAAGATCCCCTGGAGAAGGGAAAGGCTACCCACTCCAATATTCTGGCCTGGAGAATTCTGTAGACAGTATGGGGTCTCAGAGAGTCGGACTCAACTGAGCAGCTTGAACTTTCACTGCTTTGGCAGGAAAAACATGGTCTGTGGACCATGCCTTGCTCTGTCTTTAAACCCTTCTCTCTCAGTAAACGGTGATTCTCTTGTTTTCATATGTCAACTGCTAGCTGACTTCTTGATTTCACTTCCACTGCCCAGCCATCAAAATACTCTCTGGGCTTTGCCTCCCCGGTGATGTCCAGAATCTGATCACTTCTCTCACCCTAACCCTGTCACTTTCATTTCTTACCTTGATTAGTGCAGGAGCCTCTTGCTTCCCTAAAGCTTTATTTCAACACAGGAGTCAAAGTCAAATCAGCAGTAAAGAATCTGCCTGCCAGTGCCAGAGACGTGGGTTCAATCCCCGGTCGGGAAGATCCCCTGGAGAAGGAAATGGCGACCCCCTCCAGTATTCTTGCCTGGGGAACCCAGTGGACAGAGGAGCCTGGCGGGCTGCAGTCCATGAGGTTGCAAAAGAATCAGACACAACTGAGCGACCAAGCACAGCAGTTAAGAAGTTCTCCATCAGCTTCGCGTGTGCCTCAGGAAGTTGTCCCTGTTGTCTACAAGACCAGCCCAGTCTGGTCCAGTTCCCATCCCTGTGGCTCTCCCAACAGCTCCACCCCTTGTTCTCACAGTGAGGGCCACACTGACCCCTCACTCTCCCTAAACTGCTCAGGGCCTTTGACCCTGCCCTTCCTGGACCTGCGTGGTCAGTCCCTCCGACATCCACATGCTTGCGAATCAGCTACTGCTAACATTTGCCCCAGCATCTCTCTACTGTCTTAGTTAAATTTAATTTCTTCCCTGATATGCTCCCAGTGCCCTTTCTTTTATTTATCCAAACAGCACTTCCGATCATTTGACCCGGTCACTTCTACAGCAGATTGTTCTGGCCATGTGGTCTAAAATCCCAGCCTCCTCTAATGCCACCCACTCTCTCCCCTAGACTATTCTCCTTAATACTCAACATTATTCTGAACTGTTTCACAACTTTTTGCTATTGTTGTTTAGAAGTGTACCTTTGATCTCATTAATTGGAACTATATGCTTCTCTAAATTCTTGGTGTTTGTATGTATTTTTCTTTTATTATTATTCCATTATTTTTTAGAATACCGTCATAAAAGATTCTCAAACAAATAACTTTGCACTCATACAAATATCTTTGTAGGATAGATTTTTAAAAAATAGAATTGCCAGATCATCGTGTATATGCATTAAAAAAAAAAACCAGATATTACTCACTGTTTTGTCCAAGAATCACTGGTATATTATATTCATTTCTGTTGCAGATGAGAACACCAAAATTCTTACATTCTCAACATCTTACAGCATGATGATATAAATTTTTGCCAATCTGAATGAGACCTGTGCTAACTTTGTTTAATACATTTTCAGATATTTAGAAGCCATTTTCATAACTTTTTTGTGATTTAACTATTCATATATTTTGTCTATATTCTATTTGTTTATATGCATTTTTTCTCAATGATTCTGTTTTTTAATATATGCTATGTGCAAACTGGGCTTCCCAGGTAGCTCAGAAGTTAAAGCATCTGCCTCTGATGCAGGAGACCCCGGTTCGATCCCTGGGTCCGGAAGATCCCCTAGAGAAGGAAATGGTAACCCCCTCCAGTATTCTTGCCTAGAGAATCCCATGGACAGAGAAGCCTGATAGGCTACAATCCACGGGGTCGCAAAGAGTCGGACACGACTCAGCGACTTATCTCTTATCTTACGTACAAATTATTTGTTATTTGTGTTGTG
The DNA here is from genome assembly GCA_006408675.1 of Madoqua kirkii. Lineage (NCBI taxonomy): Eukaryota > Metazoa > Chordata > Mammalia > Artiodactyla > Bovidae > Madoqua > Madoqua kirkii. The sequence goes on along the minus strand of SJYC01085761.1, from coordinate 19,112 downwards.
AATACTTTACCTGAACAGGTATTTCTCTTAAGCTAAGTTTATGCTGTGTTTTGTGGCACAATTTTTCTTAAATTAATACTTATTTCTAGTTTAACATTTTCATTTATAGCCTATGGGTTTTGTATAATGCTTACACATTTTAACCTGAAATTTGAAAAGTAAATCTTGGATGGATAGATAGATGTAAAATAGATATTTAGCTGAAATTCACAATGTGTGAGATTAACAAATTACTTTTTCCTTAAGAAGAACCAGTGTTCCCAGCTCCATTTTAAGAATCCATCCCTCAGTCCCTTCGTGCTGTGAAAAATTGTATTTTTCATTTAATAAAATTCCATGGATTTGCTTTTGAATGTTACCCTCCTCCTGGAAGGTATTTCGACCGACAGTAACTCTTTGATGATCATGGTTTTGTACTACATTCCTGTGAAATCTAGGCCACTGCCTCTTTCTTGATGAAGTTGTACATTATCAAAATTCCTTTGCTTCTTGGCATCTTTTTCTTCTGGATGACCTCCCCAAAGGGAATAATCAAGATTGTTCTTTGTATAAAGAACGATTTAACTTCACCCATAATGAAATTTGCCAAGAAGCAAAGCGCAGTTGAATGTGTAGCCTTTTCAGTGAGTTTGGCCAGCACTGCTCATTTTAAGGTTTAAAGTCCTTATATAAAGTATACAGAAATTGTTCTCTTGCTGTATGCGTGTGTCTTATAGTGTAAAACAATGAACACTACTTAAGAGCATATCAATTCCTTTCTTTAAAAAAAAAAAAGCAACTATTACATATGAAAGAGTTTTTAAGCTTTCCCACAGTGAAATTTCTGTTAATTCAGAAAAAAGAACAGTTTTCTGCCTCTTCCTTTTAGTCAGCTCGCAAGAGAAAATATGCACCAAAAATGTGCAAAATCACTATTTCTTCTCCACACAATTTTCTTTTAATGCTTTTCATGTGTTAGGAAAAAAAAAAAAACAACAAATGTATTAAATTCAAAGTTTTTTTCCCAAGTTTCAATTCTCCTTGACATTGAGAACTCAGAATGGCAGCCCTGCTTTTTATGCTGCTGGGGCCCTTGTGCAATATTCAGGACCCTAGCTTGTCTTCTGGCGACTTATCCAGTTGGTATTCAGAGCTGGGACCTGAAGCTCCCTAAATAAAAACATTCTTCAGGTTTATTTCCACAGCCTTTTATCTTTCTATATCAGCACGGTTTCCCCTCTACTTATTGCTAGATGATCCATATCAGTGTCATTCTTCCATACTTCAGTTCTTCTTTAGAGATCCATGCTCACATTGCTCAAAGCGATATTGGATTCTCTGCTAACCATCTGCTTCCTTTCATGGGTTCTCAGTTTCTGTTGATAACGTCCTGGTTACCTGGGCCATCGCTGTTCAGTCTTTATGGTGTCATCTCTATTCTCTCATCAAACAACCGCCAGGACTCATTTTCTCTTCATAAGGTCTTTTCTGTCTTTCACTTTTTCCCCATGACAATCATCCTCGCCATATTCTAGACGCTATCACTTTGCCAGAAGGTCACAATATCTCAAGTCTAGTCCTTCTCGAATTCACACATACAGTTGCTAAATAAAAAGTGATCTTGCCACTTTCCTTCTAAGTGTACATGGTAGCTCCTCAATAAATACCTATTGACTGCCTAGCTGAGCTTTAGCTGACTTCTTGTTACCAATAGCATGTAGATAAATTACTCCAAGACAGCAATTAAGATTTCCATATTATGTCATAAATTGTATATGTTATGTTATAATTTTGTCCTTCCTGAAATCTCTTTTCCCAGATATGAGCTGTGGCTTTCTGACCACACTATGCTGCACCGGTAACTATTTGTCTGCATCTGTAACTTATTGTATATGCAAAAGCAACTTTCAGCCTGTTCATTAAAATGTTATATATTCATCAAGTAGAAATACAAAGCTGAGTTCACAGGAAAATTCCCTAATTTTTGAAGCCCTCCATGACTTGCTGATTGTTTTCAATGCCTGTGTGGTATAACTCATGTATCACTTACCTACTACTATGCATTGTGGTGATATTTATCTATATATTTTCTCCCAATTAGACTAAACATAAAATGTCTGAGATACATCTTTACTTATTGATCTTTCTCAGCTTGGTGAACACTGCTTTGTTGTTGTTATTGTTTATTTAACTTTAGCCAGTGTGTGCCCTGGGAAGAACATTAGGGAGTAGATTGGCTTTGTATACCTGAATCTTGAAATAATCTTTTCATAATTGTCACTATAAACATTTTTAGCCTCTTTTTTTTTTTAATTCCTAAGTTCACATATTCTACTCCTTGCTTTTCACACACCTAGACTTGTCTACCTTATGGAACATATTCTTCCTTCATATTATAAGATTCAGAGTATAAGACTGAGTCATGCTCAACTCCTTTGTGACCCCATGAACTACAGCCCACCAGACTCCTCTGTCCATGGGATTCTCCAGAAAAGAATACTTCGGTGAGTTGACGTTGCCTTCTCCAGGGGATCTTACCAACCCAGGGATCCAAGTTGCGTCTCCTGAATTGGAAGACAGATTCTTTACCACTGAGCCACCAGGTAACACCTCTGTTGTTTTTTATCTTAAGATTATGTCTCTGCTGGCAGCTCCATTCCACTAATGAGTAGAAAACATCATCTTATTCAGTCAAATGAAGTTCAGTCCATCTCAGATTTTCTGTATCAGGGTTTCCTATTCCTTATTTTTCTCCCTGTAACTTCATCCAGATGTTAGGGTCCTATATGATGGCAAGAATGTTGGTGAAATATCTGGTTTAGCGGTGGTCATTTGGTTACATTCTAACGTCAATCACTTGGTAATTCTCTCATCAATACTGGTATCCAAAGAGATGTCTGCATTTCTGCCTGGACACATGATCTAAACAGCACTGGTCGTTGCAAACTTTGGTCCTAATCTCAAGGTCCTCGGTGCCCGGATTTTCAGTGCCTCAGTGATGCCGCTGCTCTGCTGTGTGTGTTAGCTGCTCAGCTGTTTCTGACTGTTTGCGAACCCCTGGACGGCAGCCCACCAGGCTCCTCTGTCCATGGGATTCTCCAGGCAAGAATACTGCAGTGGGTGGCCATTCCCTTCGCCAAGGGATCTTCCCCACCCAGGGACTGAAGCCCGGTCTCCTGCACTGCAGGCAGCTCCTTTACTGACTGAGCCACAGGGATTCTGCTCTGTTACTCCTTTTAACTGTTGGGGTATTTCAGTCTCTATGTGCAGAGACTCTCCTTTAATAAATGTTGTTTTTATCTCCTGCTCCATTTCCACACCAGTACTGTTCCCAGTGCAGCAGTTTCCCCATCCCCTCTCGTGTGTTGTGTTTATTATGCTGCTCTGGAGTGCGCCTAACATGTCAGCATTTGTCTTCATCCCTGCAATCTGTTTCTCCTAGGTTACACTGCAAGCTAAGTAGCTTCACTGAATAGCTTCGGTATTTTGCCACCTCTAAAGGAGCGATCACAGGCAACCTAGGTTAAAACCTGAACAATAAGAGATGAGAAGGTGAAAGCCAGCGTACACACTCAGAGACATATATTAGGAATGACTGTTCTGTATCATCTGTCTCTATCATTCAAGGGAAATTTTCACCAGTATGTTTTCAATAAAAGTTTTACTGAAGTAAAACCTAAAAACAGTAAAGTTTACAAATGGTAAGTGCTCAGTTCAGTTCAGTCGCTCAGTCACGTCTGACTCTTTGCGACCCCATGAATCGCAGCACGCCAGGCCTCCCTGTCCGTCACCAACCCCCGGAGTTCACTCAGACTCACATCCATTGAGTTGGTGATGCCATTCAGCCATCTCATCCTTGGTCATCCCCTTTTCCTCCTGCCCCAATCCCTCCCAGCATCAGAGTCTTTTCCAATGAGTCAACTCTTCACATGAGGTGGCCAGAGTGCTGGAGTTTCAGCTTTAGCATCATTCCTTCCAAAGAAATCCCAGGGCTGATCTCCTTCAGAATGGATTGATTGGATCTCCTTGCAGTCCAAGGGACTCTCAAGAGTCTTCTCCAACACCACACTTCAAAAGCATCAATTCTTAGGTGCTCGGCCTTCTTCACAGCCCAATTCTCACATCCATACATGACCACAAGAAAAACCATAGCCTTGACTAGACGTACTTTTGTTGGCAAAGTAATGTCTGTAAAAGTCAACAAAATATCTTCCTATAATTATCACCCAGGCCAAGGAAGAGAAGATGATTATCAGACCCTGTCTTATCCTTTCCCACCTGCAATTTTGGCTCCAGAAATCATCATTATATTTACATCTAACACTCTAAATTATGTTAGTTTTGAATATATAGTGTAAGTTTTTTTGAGTCATCCTCTGAGATGCCTTCATTTCATTGCTCATTCACGGTAATCGCTATCATTGTAACTATATATCACATACTCATTTATCCATTTTTCTTAGTTCATGGACATTTGCCTGGATATGCGCTCAGTGACTTAAGCCGTATCTGACTCATAGACATTTGCAGTTGTCAGATTTAGTGCTTATGAATGTTGCTGCCGTGAGAATCATTAATGGTAAGTTCTGACGCGAGCATCTCCACCCGTCTATACATATGTCCACCCTTCTGCTGGACGTGACCGACAGCAGAAGTGCTGAACCCGGTCACCTCTGCTGCCTCTAGCTGCTACTGGTAATCTGTTTTACCGACTGCTGGGTCATTTTAATTTGTGTGTTGCTCTCCGTTTTTGGCTCCGGGACGTCCTTGGTGTCCAGTGGTTAAGACTTTGCGCTTCCACCTCAGGAGACAGGGTTCCATCCCCAGCTGGGGACCTAAGATCCTACATGCTATGGCAGCGTGGCCAACAAAACAAAAGAAAAACACGTAGCTTCTTGCCCAACGGAGCTTGACAATGTAATGAGCACCTTGTGTAGGAAGCTGCAGAGTCTGACACTCAGTTCTGTACACTTCCTTACTTACCTGGGGCTTCCTTGGTAGCTCAGTTGGTAAAGAATCTGCCTGTAGCGCAGGAGACTCGGGTTTGATCCCTGGGTCAAGAAGATCCCCTGGAGAAGGAAGTGGCAACTCATCCCAGCAGTCTTTCTTGGAAAATCCTGTGGACAGAGGAGCCTGGAGACCTGTAGTCCATACAGTAGCAAGAGTCAGTCTTGATTATCAGCTAATCCACCATTACTCACCAAGATATCAGCCTCTTGATCCCTAGCTATCTTGATCCCTCCATGCAACAATTTTTGTTGCTCCATCAATCTTATATTCTCAAAAGCTCTGTTGTGTTCTCTGAACTTGAACACAACCCTTTGCCTGAAGTTTTCTCTTCTCTGCCTGAAGGTTTCTCATCTACGTTTCTCTTTTTTTTTTTTTTTTGCCAAAAAATTATATATGTCCTTAGGAGAAATCAGTTTAAAGAAGCTCCAACTTCTTTGAAACCATACCCTCCCCCATCAAGATCCTATCCTTGATTTAATTGTGCTTGTCCTCAGTCATGTCTGACTCTTTAGGATCCCATGGACTGTAGCCCATCAGGCTCCCTGTTGCTGGAATTTTCCAGGCAAAAATATTGAAGAGCATTCCCTGCCAGGTTTCTCTATCCATGGAATTTCCCAGGCAAGAGTACTGAAGTGGGTTGCCATTTCCGGCTGCAGAGAATCTTCCCTACCCAGGGATCAAACCTGCATCTCTTGCATCTCTGACATTGGCAGGAGTATTCCTTTCCATTTGCACAGGATGTGGGAAGCCCATCTAATTTCATCAGTAGCTGGCTAATCTTTTCCATTTTATTTTGTTTGTTTGCTTTATATCCAGCTTTCTCAGTTGCTCTCAATGGGTACGGGGTCTTCTAGGAGCTGTCTCTCTAACATACTTGGTAAAGATGCTACGGCCTTTCCTGTTAGGGGTCTTGGAGAAAGGATGCGTGATTGTTCCAGGCTGCTGCAACTGAGAGAGCTGTAGCATGTCCCAAAGTGGGAGGTGCACTGTTATCCATGGTATGAGTGAATGTAGAAGGAATTTATGAACTCGATGCACTTCTGCCAAAGGAGTTGTACATTGTGAGCCTCTGATCCCAGCTGGACTAAACTAATACGCATGATAATGTGTGTCCTTGTCTCTACATTCAAACATTTTGAATGAAACACCATTGGCAAACCGTTCCAACTTTCTGTTCCGACTCCAGATGTTGAATTGCTTCCAGTTCCAATAGTTCCACAACTTACAGCTGCCATAGCTTTGGTATTAGAACCAAAGTATTTGGTATTAGAACCTTGCCTTCTAAACTACAGCTTAGAAAAATCCCATGTTACCTCACACACCAAAAAATTATATATGTCCTTAGGAGAAATCAGTTTAAAGAAGCTCCAACTTCTTTGAAACCATACCCTCCCCCATCAAGATCCTATCCTTGATTTAATTGTGCTTGTCCTCAGTCATGTCTGACTCTTTAGGATCCCATGGACTGTAGCCCATCAGGCTCCCTGTTGCTGGAATTTTCCAGGCAAAAATATTGAAGAGCATTCCCTGCCAGGTTTCTCTATCCATGGAATTTCCCAGGCAAGAGTACTGAAGTGGGTTGCCATTTCCGGCTGCAGAGAATCTTCCCTACCCAGGGATCAAACCTGCATCTCTTGCATCTCTGACATTGGCAGGAGTATTCCTTTCCATTTGCACAGGATGTGGGAAGCCCATCTAATTTCATCAGTAGCTGGCTAATCTTTTCCATTTTATTTTGTTTGTTTGCTTTATATCCAGCTTTCTCAGTTGCTCTCAATGGGTACGGGGTCTTCTAGGAGCTGTCTCTCTAACATACTTGGTAAAGATGCTACGGCCTTTCCTGTTAGGGGTCTTGGAGAAAGGATGCGTGATTGTTCCAGGCTGCTGCAACTGAGAGAGCTGTAGCATGTCCCAAAGTGGGAGGTGCACTGTTATCCATGGTATGAGTGAATGTAGAAGGAATTTATGAACTCGATGCACTTCTGCCAAAGGAGTTGTACATTGTGAGCCTCTGATCCCAGCTGGACTAAACTAATACGCATGATAATGTGTGTCCTTGTCTCTACATTCACACATTTTGAATGAAACACCATTGGCAAACCGTTCCAACTTTCTGTTCCGACTCCAGATGTTGAATTGCTTCCAGTTCCAATAGTTCCACAACTTACAGCTGCCATAGCTTTGGTATTAGAACCAAAGTATTTGGTATTAGAACCTTGCCTTCTAAACTACAGCTTAGAAAAATCCCATGTTACCTCACACCTGTGATTTTGATGTGATTTTGATATTATTAACAGTGTCAGAATATAAACGTGAGATTCAAGTCAGTTCTTATATTGTCCTTGAACAGTGGAAAAGGTGTGTTATGTGATCAAGCAAACTAAACTGTGGTTGAAATGAAAAAGCATAGGATCTTAAACAGATTTTTTCCTTTATAAGTATAATCATATTTTGCTAAGAACGAATGTTTTTACTTGTAAAATCAAGAGATCTCTTAATTATTTGGTGCATAATGTGTAAATCTTTATTTATTTATTCAACAAATATCTAATATCTAATTATTCAATACAATGAATTCATTTTTACATAAAAAGCATTCCAGTCCATTAAGCTTATTTGCTGAGTAAGTAAGTTTGTTATATTCAGATTCTGACTCAACATACACTGAATTTATAACTTTTTTAAGTGTTAAGAATCTTAAAAAGCACTATTTCAAGAAAAAAAGTTTGCACTCCAAAGAAATATTAAAAATGTGGTATAATTACCAAAATATAAAATACAGAGTGTGGGGTAGAGTGAAGTCAATCTTTCGCCTCCCCCTGAGCTCAGCACTTGTCTAGCAATTATCCTAAGTGTTTCCCCACCACTGAGATGGAGAAAGGAAGTCGCTGTGGCTGCCACTTCTGGGTTGTATGTTGCTATTTTATCCAATCTATTCCTGTAAATAACTTCTCAAAGACCTTAAATATCCATTTCAAAAGCACTACTCAAAGCAAAGTACCCACTCATCCTTCTTCCTCAGAACTTTGTATTCCAACTGCCAAAATTTCACAAGGGGTAGAAACAGACTGCTGGGAAAATTGAAAAAAAAAAAAAACAAAACAAAAAAACAGAACTACCTCCCAGGGTTATATCCAGGTACTGTGGTTTACTTCGTTTTTTTCATGGTGGCAATATATTGTTTTAGTTAGCCCATAGACACTTAAATGAAAAGGAAGCTGAACTGGAAGCTAAATGCCTTCCGTTTGCCATAGGTAAATAAACATGCCTATGTTCTGTTGCCACGTTTTGTCATATACATGGGCCTCTAGCATTTCTTGCTTGATCACTGTGCATCAGCAAGTTTTGATGATGCTTGGAAGAATAATATGTTAGAAGGAAAACTGGATCGAGCTGTTTCAAATGGTGGTGCTTTAGTCTCTCAGCCTTGTCCGACTCTTCGTGACCCTTTGGACTATAGCCTGCTAGGCTCCTCTGTCCATGAGATTTTCCAGGCAAGAATGTCAGAGCAAGTTAGTGTTTTCTTCTCCAGGGAATGCTGCAGCCCAGGGGTGGAACCCAGGTCTCCTGTATTGTAGGCAGTCTAACGCATGCGCGCAGATTCTTAACTGACTGAGCCACCAGGGAAGCCCGAGTTCCAGTTGTGTGTGTGTGTGTGTGTGCGTGTGTGTGTGTGTGTGTGTGTGTGTTAGCTGCTCAGTCATGTCCGACTCTTGTGACCCCATGACGGTAGCCCGCCAGGCTCCTCTGTCCGTGGGATTCTCCAGGCAGAACACTGGAGTGGGTTGGCGTGCCCTCCTCCAGGGGATCTTCCCACCCAGGCCTTCTCTACCACTGAGCCGCCAGAGAAGTTCGAATTGGACACGTTTTAATTGAAACCATGGGACGTAATTCATGTCTGGGAATCTGCGTACCTGGGTGCAGCCCGACACTAACTACTCTGTTCCATAGACAGGCCACACCCTAACCTGATAAGAATAATGTGAGGAGTTGAAACCCTTGGTCCACTGAGTATCTTTCAGCTTTAACATTCTGTCTCCTGCTGTCTCCCTGCTGCTGGCGTCGATCTTTACTTACAGCTAGATTTTTCCAACAGAATTCTAGGGAGTGGGCTGTCCTTTCAATATTTCTATCATGCTTCATTCTTTCTTCCCACCCATTTTGCATGGAGCTGCCCAGCTCTTCACACATCAGTCGTTTGCTCTACCCCAGGCTTCAGGGAGCCAGCCTAGAGAAAGCTGGAGTGGGAGAAATGCAGTATCTTCTACAGGGAAAGAAATCTAAAATAATAATAATAATGACTAGCTCATGGGAGGGAACATTCAAAGACCCCATTTGAGACTTTTTCATATAATTTTATTTATCAGTTGTTTCTGGTTGCACTGCGTCTTTGCTGTGGTGAAGAGCACGGGGAACATCTCTCCAGTTGCAGGGAGTGGGGGCTCCTCTCCAGCTGCGGGGCCAGGCCTCTCTTTGCGGTGGCTTCTCTTGCTGCAGAGCACGTGGGCTCTGGAGCACAGGCTCAGTAGTGGAATTTGAGCTTAGCTGCCGCACGGCATGTGGGATCTTTCTAGATCAGGGATTGAACCCACGTCTCCTGCGTTGAAAGGCAGATTCTTTACCACAGAGTTCCCAGGAAAGCCTAAGGTATTTGTCAATGTTTCTTACAGCGATCAAAGGAACTTTTGCAAATAAGGGTTGGAAAGCCATTAACCTGAGTTCCCATACAGGGACAGAAATTTCCACACTGCAAACTTTCAAAGCACAGAAGAAACACAATACAAGTGCTTTGAGACAGCTTCCCATGACTCCAGCATGCGCCGAATACGGGGTGCAGTTCTCTGTGGGAGCCAGAATATGAGGTACCAGAAACATTAAATTAAACACTGGAACTAAGAATGCTTTAGAAGTTAGGGGTTAGACTGAAAAGGTGTAGGCATGGAGAGATGGGAAAAGGGAAAAGTGAATGAGTGTGGCCTTTTTAGTAAACTCAGGGAGGTTGGTGTGATGCATAGAGAGTTTTGTATTATGGGGCACTGGCATATAATGGTTTTTAAGTGCTAAGGTGAGAACTTTAATTTCACAGGTAATTGAAATTCTTTATGTGTATTTGAAAAGTAAACCACAGTGATTCAATCTGTGATAAATCTGAAAAGCTCTAGTGGAAATATAGATAGATAATAGACAGATATGCATCTATATTCCATCATGTATTTGATGTTACCTTAGTATCTAATGCAACCAGCCATTCGGCATATCTTAAGATACCTTCATCATTTTGCTTAATAAGGAAGTATTCTGAAAAGTATACAATTCTAGAATTTTATTATTATTTTTGTAATGCTTTAGGCCACACTGAGCAGCATGCAGGATCTTAGTTCCCGGCCAGGGACTGACCCCAGGGTCCTGCACTGAGAACACCAAGTCTAAACTGCTGGAGTGCCAAGGAACTTGTTCAAAATTCTGGAACTTTAGAATTTAGTTATTTATCTAGTGACTTTCTTCTGGTCTTATAGATGTACATGGGAGAAAAATGAGGATGGCTTTAGAAGAAAGCAGGTACAGTCCCCTGAGAGAGTCATGAAATTGATTCAAGCAGAGGGATTCTGCGGCACGCAGCATGGGAGCAGCTTCTCATGATCTGTTCTGCTGCTAGGACACCGAGGTGTTTCTTCCTCCTCAGCTTCTCCCTTTGGGCCCCTCCTACCCTCCCTGTGTTCCTTGACGTGGCCACAGAAGGTCTCATGAAACACGGACATTGCCTCCCTCACCCCCCACTGCCTGTGAGTCACTGGTTTCTCTTGATTTCTCCATGATTAAGGCCAACTAATTTGAAAGGGCATTTATAGTTCTTTATGAATGAACCTCTGAACTTTTTTTTCCCAATCTCATCTCTTGCCATTTTACTTCTCGATATATTCTTGTTAAAGGCTACAGCAAAACCGCAGTGATTTGGGGAATTTAGGGCACAGATAAAGCCAAGTCATTGTTAAAACCACCTAGAAGTAGTTGGAGATGGATTCTTTGTGGTTACTTTCAACAGGAACATGAAAGCTTATATTCTTATCAGGATTTGATGAGAAGCAGCGTGTGAATAATGAAAGTTCAGTGCCTGTTCTGGAGGAGTGAGAAGTCCCTCTGATCTTGGTGCCAAGTCATGGCAGGTGAGTTTTCAAGTCCTGCTTTATTAAAAGCAGCCTCTCCCACTAACCTCTGAGGCATTGGAACAGAGTGATGACATTGGTCCTCTGTTCACACAAACCTGACCCAATCCTTTCCCCTGTTACATGTGGATTAAGCAAAGGATATTAGACAATAATGATCAAGAACCTAGACTTTGGTTTAATTAACATGTAGAATTAATTTTCTGCTTTACACCTACTAAATTTGGAAACATTGCAAACATAGTCTTTTAAGGCCTCCAAATTCTTATCTGAAAAACTGAATTGCTGTTTGTACTTTAAAAGAATATAACAAATCAAGCAAAACACTTAGTGTAGAGACTGCTGGTCTACATTTTTAGGATTTTAGCTTTATAGATGTGACTTTCCTTTCACCTTTCAATCCAAAGTGACTAAGAGGCTATGTTCAAATTTAGTGATCTTTATTTTACTTTCCTCCAATGCACAGAAGATCCAGCTTCACCTTGAATTTGAACTGTTCTTTTACTGTCTTCTCAGGTGGCCCAGTGGTAAAGAATCTGTCTGCCAATGTAAGAGATGCAGGAGACGGGGATCTGATGTCTGGGTCGGGAAGATCTCTTGGAATAGGAAATGGCAACCCACTCTAGCATTCTTGCCTGGCGAATCCCATAGACAGAGGAGTCTGGCAGGCTACAGTCCCTGAATTGGATATGACTTGAGCACACACACACACATCTCTAGAATGGTCATTGATTCCATTCTATTTTTAAAAGAATTTTTTTCACTTAATTTTTAGATTTGAAAATTAGTGTGTACATATATATATATATATAATATGGAAAAATTACTCAAAAATTCTGTGGTCTCTTAAAAAATGACAAAAACACATACACACAAAAATCTTCCATCTACTTTTTCTTTAATGTTATCAAACCTCTTTCTCTTCGCAAAATTTTGCTAATATTTGCTGTCATTCAGTAAATAAATGCATATGCTCTGTTTTCTTCACATAACCAGAAAGGCAGGCCCCTTTCTACATTATTGTAACTCCTCTATAATTTTGATGGATGCAAAAACATTCTTTACCAAAGTTGATATCCTGATGTAGTTTAACAATTAACAATTGTTTACCAATATTTTCTACAAACTCAGCATTATAAATAATATTTGAGGAATGTCCTTATGCTTATATGTTTCTGTGATATTTTCAGATTACTTTTTGCTTGCCCCAGATAGATTTATCTAGTTAAAAAATGAATACTTTATGTTTTTACATTTATTGTCATATGTAACATTAGTCTTTATGATCCACATGTAGCATATCATTGTATGCAGAAAGATTATCGATTATTTCAATCATTTGTACAAACAGCTTTCTAAAATTTTTATTTTTATGTACCAAATACAATTATAGATGGTGATGATACAGTTGTGAACCATATAGAAAAGTTGTCCTTTGCTAGGAGTTTCAGTAGAGAAAGGAAGCATATCATAAACCAGTTAGGATGAATGAAAATGAAAAATCGACAGGAGAGAAAGAAGGAAAGGAGGGAGGGAGAAATAACTGAGCAAGAGGAAAAAGAAAATTTAAAAAGAGATTCAACAGTGAAAGAGGCTCTGCAGACAATTGTAATGTCTGTAACATTTAATCGGCCTAATTGGGAGCTGTCTGCTCAGTCCCTCCAGTCGTGTCCAATTCTTTGTGGCCCCATGGACTGTAGCTCGCCAGGATCCGTTGTCCATGAGACTCTCCAGGCAAAAATACTGGAGTGGATTGCCGTTTTCTTCTCCAGGAGATCTCCCAGACCCAGGGGTAGAGCCCGAGTCTCCTGTGTCTTCTGCAGGTGTCTTCACCACTGAGCCACTAGAGAAGCCCATAATTAGGAGCTAAAGAACCAACAATTTTAATGACAAAATCAGTGAATTGAACACCAACTTTAAATAAAGGCAGGACTATGTGCCTGTCCAAAGGATTAGGAAATAAAAGTTCCAAGTTCAACAATGTCATAAAAAAAAAAATCAAGCAAGTAAAATATCAATCAATTATGGGGAATTCAGGGCTTCCCAAGTAGCTCTGATGGTAAAATATCTCCCTGCAATGCAGGAGACCTGGGTTCGACCCCTGATTCCTATCCCTGGGCCAGGAAAATGCCCTGGAGAAGGAAATGGCAACCCACTCTAGTATTCTTGCCTGGAGAATTCCCTGGACAGAGGAGAGTGGAAGGCTACAGTCAATGGGATCACAAAAAATTGGACACGACAGAGCAACTAACCAAATACACACACACACACACACACACACACACACACACACACACACACACAGGAAATTCAAGACTCGTATATGACCAAAATTCACTGTGGATGACATCACAGGGATTCCTCATGTCTACATCTGGGAGATAATCTGCTTGATGTAAGCAGTGATGAACCAAGACTTTCACAAAATCCCGTCTTACAGCATCTCCAGGACAGGAGGCACTGAAACCCATCATTTTGCCAACACAGTTTAAAACCTTAACATGAATATTAACCCCTGAGATCATTATTCGGGAAAAATAATTATTCATGTTGACATAATTGATATTTGAAAGGAAGAAACATGATTAGATCATCAAGTTTATTTTCCACATCCCAGAGTGAGAGAAGCTTTTCAACAAAGTCACCTGGCCTCATGTTTTCTGAGGAAGTTCCTAGCTTCTCCTAATTGGGATGACTGAATATGTTCCAAATAGATTGTTTGTTATCTTCTTCACAAATGATCACAGAACATATGATGATTCAAAGTGAGTTCCAAATGCAAATAGCTCAATTAGGGAAGACATGATTCCAAGAAAAATAATATGGTTGCGATTCATAAGTTAGTCACCAAAAATACTCATTTTCCTGTACCGATGTTTTGAATGACAAAAACACATACACACAAAAATCTTCCATCTACTTTTTCTTTAATGTTATCAAACCTCTTTCTCTTCGCAAAATTTTGCTAATATTTGCTGTCATTCAGTAAATAAATGCATATGCTCTGTTTTCTTCACATAACCAGAAAGGCAGGCCCCTTTCTACATTATTGTAACTCCTCTATAATTTTGATGGATGCAAAAACATTCTTTACCAAAGTTGATATCCTGATGTAGTTTAACAATTAACAATTGTTTACCAATATTTTCTACAAACTCAGCATTATAAATAATATTTGAGAAATGTCCTTATGCTTATATGTTTCTGTGATATTTTCAGATTACTTTTTGCTTGCCCCAGATAGATTTATCTAGTTAAAAAATGAATACTTTATGTTTTTACATTTATTGTCATATGTAACATTAGTCTTTATGATCCACATGTAGCATATCATTGTATGCAGAAAGATTATCGATTATTTCAATCATTTGTACAAACAGCTTTCTAAAATTTTTATTTTTATGTACCAAATACAATTATAGATGGTGATGATACAGTTGTGAACCATATAGAAAAGTTGTCCTTTGCTAGGAGTTTCAGTAGAGAAAGGAAGCATATCATAAATCAGTTAGGATGAATGAAAATGAAAAATCGACAGGAGAGAAAGAAGGAAAGGAGGGAGGGAGAAATAACTGAGCAAGAGGAAAAAGAAAATTTAAAAAGAGATTCAACAGTGAAAGAGGCTCTGCAGACAATTGTAATGTCTGTAACATTTAATCGGCCTAATTGGGAGCTGTCTGCTCAGTCCCTCCAGTCGTGTCCAATTCTTTGTGGCCCCATGGACTGTAGCTCGCCAGGATCCGTTGTCCATGAGACTCTCCAGGCAAAAATACTGGAGTGGATTGCCGTTTTCTTCTCCAGGAGATCTCCCAGACCCAGGGGTAGAGCCCGAGTCTCCTGTGTCTTCTGCAGGTGTCTTCACCACTGAGCCACTAGAGAAGCCCATAATTAGGAGCTAAAGAACCAACAATTTTAATGACAAAATCAGTGAATTGAACACCAACTTTAAATAAAGGCAGGACTATGTGCCTGTCCAAAGGATTAGGAAATAAAAGTTCCAAGTTCAACAATGTCATAAAAAAAAAAATCAAGCAAGTAAAATATCAATCAATTATGGGGAATTCAGGGCTTCCCAAGTAGCTCTGATGGTAAAATATCTCCCTGCAATGCAGGAGACCTGGGTTCGACCCCTGATTCCTATCCCTGGGCCAGGAAAATGCCCTGGAGAAGGAAATGGCAACCCACTCTAGTATTCTTGCCTGGAGAATTCCCTGGACAGAGGAGAGTGGAAGGCTACAGTCAATGGGATCACAAAAAATTGGACACGACAGAGCAACTAACCAAATACACACACACACACACACACACACACACAGGAAATTCAAGACTCGTATATGACCAAAATTCACTGTGGATGACATCACAGGGATTCCTCATGTCTACATCTGGGAGATAATCTGCTTGATGTAAGCAGTGATGAACCAAGACTTTCACAAAATCCCGTCTTACAGCATCTCCAGGACAGGAGGCACTGAAACCCATCATTTTGCCAACACAGTTTACAACCTTAACATGAATATTAACCCCTGAGATCATTATTCGGGAAAAATAATTATTCATGTTGACATAATTGATATTTGAAAGGAAGAAACATGATTAGATCATCAAGTTTATTTTCCACATCCCAGAGTGAGAGAAGCTTTTCAACAAAGTCACCTGGCCTCATGTTTTCTGAGGAAGTTCCTAGCTTCTCCTAATTGGGATGACTGAATATGTTCCAAATAGATTGTTTGTTATCTTCTTCACAAATGATCACAGAACATATGATGATTCAAAGTGAGTTCCAAATGCAAATAGCTCAATTAGGGAAGACATGATTCCAAGAAAAATAATATGGTTGCGATTCATAAGTTAGTCACCAAAAATACTCATTTTCCTGTACCGATGTTTTGAAAGTGCTAAAAAGTAACTTCATCCTTTTCATTGACATAGACACCGATGAGCATTGTGTTAAAGATATTACTTCTTAAACTGAATATTTTACATTTTTCCCCTTTACTGCAATTGCTAGCTTTTCTATTGCCAGGAAATTTCCCAATTTGAGGCTGAGCATAGCATTAGAGTGGAGCAGTTGTCTGCATAACAATATTTTTGAAAATTAATTAGTCATTGAGATGATTATCCTTTTTTTTTCTCCTTAGGAGTCTCACTTGCTGAGAAATAGTGTGAACTGTTTTTCCCCCCCCCCCAAATGGAGTGGTGGCTTTTACAGAACAATGGGAGGGCTGGTTCAGTGTGGGTGTCTTTTGTTTCAAAGTGCTGTCTTCTATTGTGAAATTAAATTAAGCAAGCCGTGTTCAATATTAATGCTATTTCCCTTTTCTTAATAGGTTCAAACTTACCACAGTGTGAAAAAATATCTGGTTTACATTGGTCAGTGGATGTTTATTTAAAAAAATGCAAGTTTATCAGTCTGTTCTTCAGGTTCTAATGTCAGGGGACTAAAGCAGGTATGAGTTATGATTTTTTTTCCCTCCTCAATGTGTGGGTAGTTGCAAGGAATGACTTAGCCAGCTTTTTAAATCAGTCTTTCTCCACTAAGCTGCCAAGAAGACTCCTCCTACCGCAAAATATTCTGAAGTCATTGATCTGGGGTGATGTTTGGTGTGGCATTTTGCTAAGCTCGCTACATCAGACCCACCACCCACATTTGTCAGCCAAACAAGCCCGCCCTTCAGGTGTCCACACGTTCTAAAGTCTGCATTAAGTACTCCCACTCTGCCTAAGAGGTGCTCCACCATCCCACCTTGACAGGGAAGTCCTTGTTAGGATCCAGAGGGTTGGTACACAAGTTGCATGTAGGGACTCCCGGGAGTTCTCCCAGGAACATGAGAGGAACGGGCAGTGAGTGAGTCAGCCTGCCGCATCTGGAGATTTTCCCTGCCCTCTCCTCCCGCCTGCCGCTCTCCTCTGCACCGTGACTCACCCCACCCCAGCAGTGTGTAGACTCTCCTGGGAGATAGGCCTGTGAAGCACAGACATGATGTGGTCTGCCCTTGAGAGGATGGATTTAGGACGGAGACTCTGGGTCTGGAAGTGGGCTTGGACCTTGTATCAGGGAACACTGGGGTCCTGGGTGCCTGCAGCAAAGGGTAGAAGGGAAGGAGACACCGGCTTTGCCTGGCTGTGTCGCTCTAGAGAAGGGCTGCCTGTGGAGAATCAGCGCAGGTCTCCATTATAGGCTCCAGGCACCAGTGAGTGGCCGAGATGCAGAAGGATGATCCACCCTTCTGTGCTGAGGTGGTGTAGTGCTTCAGGTCTTAAAAAACCAACACCTGCCATTATATTTGAAGAAGGGAATGGCAACCCACTCCAGTGTTCTTGCCTGGAGAACCCTGTGGATGGAGGAGCCTGGTGGGCCGCTGTCTCTGGGGTCGCACAGAGTCGGACACGACTGAAGCGACTTAGCAGCAGCAGCAGTCATTGTATTAATCTGACTTAGGAATGGACTCACTAGTCCTAGTGAGGGATTAATCCTTAGCATTCCACAGCTAATTATAAGATTAACATTTTCTGAAACTATGCCTTAGGTATGTCATTGTACACACATAATTCTAACCCAGAAATGAACCCTGAGTTTTTTGTTAGGTTGATGTGTGAATGTGTGTGTGTGTGTGCAGGGGTGTGTGTGTGTGTGTGTGCAAAGGCAGGTGTCCGTCCTTCCTTGTCATCTGCGCACTCCGTGCCCTTGCCTGTGGTTCTCTCTCCCATCCTCCCCTTGGGGTCTGGCTCTTTCTCTGTGATGCGCTGTTTCTCTTTCACTGTCTCTCTCCCATTGTGCTCCACCCCTTGAGTCCACTCACATGTGCTCGAACATACATGTGCACACGCAGGCACCAAGTAGGCTGCAACACGGGTATCCATAGGAGTTAGATTATAGACACGACTTGTTCAAGAGCATTCTGAGATCCACAGGTGAAAACATGCTTAGCGTCCAGATGGTTCATTGTTCGGTCACTGAGCCGTGTCTGACTCTTTGTGACCCCATGGACTGCAGCACAACAAGTGTCCCTGTCTTTCACCGTCTCCCCGAGTTTGCTCAAATTCATGTCCAGTTCTTACTCACTTTCCACCTATTTCTCTGGCCAGGGAGAAAGTAAGTACAGTATTCCAGAAATGGCACCATTTTAACTAAGAAAAGACACTAAGCTCAGTAAAATAAGCACCCAACTGTTATTCCTTTGGGTAGACAGATGGCATACAGCAGTTGCTTACTGAGGAGAGGAAGGGGCATTACTGAGTGCAGTTAGGGGTAATTAAATTGATAAAATGATGATGTCAGCGGCCCAGAGTGAGAGGACAAAGGCATTTCCTTAAATAACTGAATACTTCTCGTACCCTTTCTAAAACAGATTAAATTATCTGATTCAGAGGCACCTCTCTTTTGTTTCCATAGAGATTGCTGCAGTCACATTAAACAAAATGCTATAGGCCATGGATTTATTATCAAGCAGCTACTTCCTGTTTTAATTTACAAGCAGATCTCTAGGTTCTGTTACTTTACTTCTTCTTCCTAGATGTTTATGTATTTCAAAATGAAGACACAACGTTGAAGTTTAAGAAAGCACATGTGATACGTGCCACTTCCTACAGTTTATTTTTCTGTGTCAACAGCTATGCAAATATTTATAAGGCTCTGCTTTTTTTTTTGGAGGGTACATAAGTTGTCTTATAGATAGAACAGCATTTAAAGAAAACTAACCTATTGATCCACATACAGAATAATCGGCTTGGATCTAGCACTGGTGAGGGTTTTTAGTGTTTTTCAAATAGATAAATAGAGCACTAATTAGTTTCTTTTTTAAAATTTTGTCTTTCTTGCAATTTGATCACTTATATATTAATGTCTCACCAAGTCTAAATCAACCAAACCTGTTTTTTTATACTTAAATGATTTGATCAATTAATTAATTGTAACTCATTGCATCAAAAAGTAAAAAATTGAGCTTTCTTTTCAAT
>SJYC01085760.1:0-27331 GCA_006408675.1 Madoqua kirkii | reverse complement strand
TAACTTTCTGAAAAAATTGAGAAATATATGTCCTTAAGAAGAATATGTGATTGCGATTAAAATAAGAAAATTTCTGTATCTTAATCCCAAGAGTTTAACAAAAATAATGATAACTTTGTGGTTGAACAAAAATATAGAATTTTTATAACAATTAACCTTTTTAGTTTTTTGTCTTAGCAACAATCTTTAAGAAACTTTGATAGTTCCATTACTTTCGTGAATTTCAATTCTAAGAGCTTCAAGGCTTGTCTTTGGAAGCAAGGGGGGTTAATATCGCAAATGAGAGAATAGCATAAACTCCACATTGACAAAAGCAAATTACAAGGTCAACTCCAGAACTTCCTTTTCAATTCAAACGAAGCTGCAGACTCTGTTTTCTTTTTTTGGAACCTTTTCAACAATGGGGTATTATTTCCCATATTTAATTCATGAAATGGATGATTTAAAATCGTTCTCATGGTTAATGTCTCTGCACCTTGATTTACCACAGAAAATATGAGTCTGTAGAGCTCCTCTTACTTGGAGGAGCCAAAAAAAAATAAAAATCTTGAATAAATGCTTCCAAAGCTAAGGCAGCTGCTTGTCAATTAAGGGAGGCCTTTCATTGGCTCTCTGGTCTTTTCTCAGCACACATTTTCTTCATTAAAGTTTTCCCCCCTTTTCCTGTTTCTGAACATGCTTTTGTTAAAAGAGAAGCAATAAGAACAAGCTATTACACAAGCCTGATTTTTGTTCCTCTAAATAGTCAACCTTCTGAGCAATAAGAAATGGGCTGAAAAAACTGGGGTTCAATTCTATATCATTTAATTCTTAACTGGGATGTTCCCAGTGTGGATCTCTCTGGAAAGGGTATGCTGTATGGCACGTCCTATTTAAAAAAATGTAGGTGTTGTATGTCTGAGTGTGAAATATGTCAGGGTCTGCATGATGTCACAGTACTTGAATATTGCCACAAAACATTCCCAACTTTTCACACTGTATGAGGAAAGAGCTCAACTGTCTAAGGAAACAAAACATCTTTTTCTTTAGCCATTTTTCTCGCTTTATGAGGACAAGAAGGCACTGAAGGTGATTATTGCGGTCTCCAATATCATAATCTTGGCGAATGCATACCAATGAAAATTATTCCACCAACGTGAAACTCTCATTCTTGCCGAAGTGCATTTATATTCATAATGAGGCAGCATCTACGGGGGGATTATGTGAATGGAGTCACTAGAATCTACACAGGGACACACAGCCCTGTGGTTCCCTTTTTGTTTGTCCATTAATTCCAGCTGGTTGGTTCCATAGACTAAGATGGGGTAAAGGGATAAGGGATAAGGAGAAAGAGTGTTGTCAAGAATTATATTATTCCTTAAGATGAAAGGAAGTGATGCTTGGAAAAAATGTCATTGACCAATACCTTACAATATAAACCTCATGGAATAGTTACACTCACTGGTATGTTTACAATTTTTCTCTCACTTTTTTTCAGTGAGATTTTAGTAGATATGAACATATATGTGCATATAAAAGACCTCTTTTCATGTGCATTGCTGAACAATCTTTAATTCAAGATTTTTCTTTAAAACCTGGAGGGGATGTCCATTCAAACTCTCCTTTTCCTCCATTCCTTCAATATATAAACTCCCTCAATGAAGAATGAATTTTACTTGCATGAAGTTATTCTAGCATAAAGTTATACTTGCTGAAGGAGAATCAGAGGAAGGGTTGAAATAAACAGCCAGGTATCCCTCTGTGTGGTTACTTCAGAACAGCCTCCCCATAAACCTGCCCACCAGTGCCAAAGGCTGTGCACAGAAATCACCAGGTGTTGTAAGAGAGATAAAGGTGAGCGCAGCTGTGCAGGGAGGGATTCAAGCAGAGACATTTCAAAACACTCTGCCTGACACACTGGGGCTTAACTGTGGTGTTTTCTTTTGGAAGAGTTTCATGGGAGCACCATTTCGTAAAGCTATCTTCACGTTGGGTGTGTACATACCTGTCCACTTAAGTGAGAAAGAAAACTCAGAGTCTTGTATGGGAAAAGGGACTTTCAGAAAAACAATTTCCCTTCTTCCTGTTGTTACACACTGAGGAATATCATGGTAGATCTTAAGGCATAGCTAAATGCTGTGCATGCTATATACAGTGGATCTCAGTTTTGGTTTTTTTTTTTCACGCTCTTGCTTCTAACTGTCTCAACGCTTTATAAAGCCAAACGTTGCCTGAGTTCATGAAACAAACAACATTTCTTGTTAATAGTTAGTATGGATATACGTTTGTTGGGAAGATTCTTATTGATGATTGCATAATAATTGCAACAAAGCTGATTTGCACTTGCACTTATATAATGTTCCAAGGGTGCCCAGGAAATGCCAATAAATATTTCCATTAGTCTGAATTGTTTTATAGATTTAGACTTGTTAGATTTGCCAGCAGGCCAATTGTCATATAAAAGGTCTATGCAAAGCTATCAGAAATCATATGCATTTTCTATCTGAAAATAAATCTAGTTTTTGCTTAATCAACATTACTACTGGGTGTAATGTTGAGATTCATCTTAGCCAAACAGGCAGTTGCAGACTTGTAACACCCTATTTAGTATTAACATTAATTATTGTAAAGTACCAATGTATTCTTTCGGACGTACGTAAAGCCTGTTAAAGAGAAAACTTTATTTTTTTCTTATTTTCAAATTTTGTCATTGGTATTTAATGCTAGAGGACAAACATTCCATAAACACACAAATATGCATATGTATATACATAGGAATGTATATATCTAAATGAGCTTTTTTTAAAAAAATTGGGGCATAGTTACTGTACAATGTTATGTTAGTTTCTGCAACACAACAAAGTGAATCGGCTGTGTGTACACACATGTCCCCTCACTCCTGTACCTCCCTCCAAACCACCTCGATCCCACCCCTCTAGGCCATCACAGAGCATCAGGCTGAGCTCCTTGTGCTGTGTAACAGCTTCCCACTAGCCTCGCATCCTGTTTGCAGGGCACGAACAGAGAAGCAGGGATGGGCAAACGTCTTGACACAATCGTGACAGTGGGGGTGGGATGAATGGGGAGATTGGGACTGATTTCTGTGTATTACGATGTGTAAATGAGCTTTTGAAAACATATCTTACATGTTTTGTAAGTATATTTCTCATAAAAAATTCAATCATCTCAGAAGATTGTATTTGGGGGATGGGCGTCTTTTCCTGAAAATTCTTCTCAAACGTCAATAAGGTACAGAAATCTGGATTTTTTAAAAGAAGTCCTTTCACTTATTTAACCCCAGAATCTTATTACTTTATATTTTGCTGAAAGGTTGTCTAAGTGCCAGGTGCCATGAGAAAAAAACATATCTTACATGTTTTGTCAGTATATTTCTCATAAAAAATTCAGTCATCTCAGAAGATTGTATTTGGGGGATGGGTGTCTTTTCCTGAAAATTCTTCTCAAACGTCAATAAGGTACGGAAATCTGGATTTTTTAAAAGAAGTCCTTTCACTTATTTAACCCCAGGATCTTATTGCTTTATATTTTGCTGAAAGGTTGTCTAAGTGCCAGGTGCCATGAGAATATCAAGTCTTCAAAGCATGCTAAAATACTTTTGTGCCCAGCTGTAGTACAGCATGTCAAAGCCACAGTATGTTTCCCGTGGGATTAATGGCACAGTGGAGACGGATTCCAAAAGCATCACTGCAGTGAGACTGTCTTCTTCAGATTTCCCTGGTCGACGTGGACTCTTCGTACACAGGCTGAGCTGGAAGCAGGGCTGGGATGCCATGGCCTCCTCCTTTTCTTCCAGCCTCCTCTCCCTGAAGGAGCTCCTGGATGGGAACACAATGCTTATCATCCCAGGAGGCATGCGTGACGTCTGTCCACAGTCTTTGTCAACGTGCTTTTGTTGGCGCGCCTTCTCAGGAGTGAGGCCAGACTGCCCCACGTGTCGGCAGCCGTGGGTGTAGGAACTGCCTGGCACTGCAGGGAAACTGCTCCCTATTGGCCGCAGGACGCTGTCCCCAGGATATATCGCAATACCCATCTTAGCAACCCAACCTTCCAACTTGGCTCTGGTCTAAATGGAATATTCCAGTTTGGATTTTTTCCTTTCCCTGTACTTCTAGAAATATCTTACCTTTCATTTGATATTAAAAACATACTGACCTAGAAAACTTTTGGGTGCTGTTTTCAAAACAAAATAAAACAACACAGAAACTGCATACATTTTCTGGAGAAGGGAATGGCAACCCACTCCAGTATTCTTGCCTAGAGAATCCCATGGAATAAAAAGCCTGGTGGGCTACGGTCCACAGGGTCTCAAAAGCTGAACACGTCTGAGTGATTAACCTTATCTGTAAGAGTTGGCTATAAAATTCATTTAGATTTTTCCATAACATATTACTAAAATTTGAAATAAACTTTCGGCCAACTCATATCCATCCATCTATCCTCCCAGGTGATCAGTGGTAAAGAATCTACCTGCCAGTGCAGGAGAAACAAGAGGCAGGAGTGCAATTCTAAGGTCTGGAAGATCCCCTAGAGTTGGAAATGGTAACTCACTCCAGTATTCTTACCTGGAAAATCCCATAGCCAGAAGACCCTGGTGGGGTACAGTCTCCAGGCCACAAAGAGGTGGACATGACTCTAGCAACTGAGCACACACATATCTATCCATCTACATCTAAATACTATACATCCACACACATATATACATCTACATACCTGTACACATATAGTTGGTAGAAACAGCTCTTTGCAAAACAAGAGTTTTGTTGTTGCTGTTGTTTTTAATGACAAAGTTTTCAGTGAGAAAACGTTCTCTTTATTTATTTTATGAATGCTTTTCTATACCCAAATTAAAGTTGCTGAATCGTCTCTATCAGTAGGAGATGCTTCTGCAGGTGGAAGAACTTCTAAAAGGGTAACAGCATATGCTGCTTCAGTTCTTTAAGTTGACCCCTTTTCTGCAATTGACAAAGAACATTCGGGAAGTCTCTCTTTTCCTCTCAAAATGCATAAAGTCTTCCAAATGGATACCGCTCCAATGAACTATAAGAATACTGTAGTTCCAAATCATACCAAAAATATACACACCGTGAAAGATTAAGATGCATAGAAACTGTTAAGTAAAACGGTCTTATACCCTACCTTCCAGCTTACATCCTCCCCAGGTCAGTGTTTCATCAGCCTCACGCCCTGACTGCTTCTGACTTCCTATAGGTGCTATCACTTGGGAAGGATGGCATTTTATCTAGGATATGTGCATGTGTCTGTGCTCAATCATCCAGTCGTGCCCAGCTCTTTGAGACCCATGAACTGTATAACCCGCCAGGCTCCTCTGTCCATGGAATTTCCCAGGCAAGAATACTGGAGTGAGTCGTCATTACTCCAGGGGATCTTCCTGATCCAGGGATCGACCCCCTGCCTCCTGTGTCTCCTGCATTGGCAGGCAGATTCTTTACCACTGAGCCACAACCGGGTTCTAAATATTTTAATGACCCTCCGGTTCTCCATGGAGCTTGCTCTGGACATTTTCTGAAAGTTTTTCCATTACTTCATTCACCGCCACCTGGACAGCACAGGCTCGGCTGGCTTAGTAAGGAAACGGGGGCGGAGAGGACACAGAAAGAACCACAGAGGAGCTGCTCTGACCGGCCTACAGGGCTCGCAAGAGGCCTCCACGGCGAATTTATGGGATCCAGCACACCTCCTAGGTATTTCCTATTCACCAGTAAGTTAAAATTCACGCCGATAGTATCTTCATTTATTACCTCACAGAGAAAGAGAATGAATTCTTCATCCAGTGAGATGCTTTTTCTTCTTCTTTTTAATCAGTGAAACACTCCAGTGAACAGAATTTGAAGTTAAAGACCTATCAAAGGAACTTCACACCTTGTATTCTCATTGTTAGCGAATATTTAAAAAGCTTGTCAAAGTCTGTCTGATAAATCAGTTCGATATTCAATTTTCATTAAATACATTCTATTCAGATCATTAAAAAATACTAATCTGAGAATATGGGCAGAAAGAAGGCATCAGTGAATGGCAGTTTTATCACCAATTTCATTATTTTATCTATTATAAAAAATTAAACACATATGTTGTGCTGATGTATCAGGATCTTTGTCTAATTTTCTCTACAAACCTGTCTGATGGAAATCATTATTCCCACTTTCTAGAATAAAAAAAAAAAAAGTGAGGTTGTGGAAGCTTAAACAACACATCTTATATCACTCAGCTGGTATACTGCAAGCAAGATGATCTACCCCAAAAGACTACACTCTGTGTTGTGCAATGTTAAATCATATTTTGATTTGTAGGAAAAACTATTAGATGGGAATGAGTGGACAGTGGTTGTCAAATCAAAAACAAACTGAGAACACATTGAGGAGACTGAAAGCTGAGAAAAAAGTTTGGCATTCAAGATATCAAGCTATGACTCCTATTTCAGAGAGTAGTGTGGAAACAACTTTTAAAGTGAAAGAGGAAACACATCAGAGAACTGAGATCTATTTCTTGTCTAATATTTTCATGCAGCATATTAGTCACTTTAGGTATACAATCTCATGTAAATGTCACAATAAAGCTTCAAGCTTGCCATTCGTTATCTAGTTAACAGATAAGGGAATTTCAAGACACAGTAAGGTGAACACGTGGTGAAGGTCATCACCAGCTAGGAAGTGCTGAGCCACACTTAGTCACGCAGTCGCATCTGACTCTGTGCAAACCCATGCACTATAGTCCGCCAGGCTCCTCTGTTCATGGGGACTCTCCAGGCAAGAATACTGGAGTGGGTTGCTGTGCCCTCCTCCAGGGGATCTTCCCAACCCATGGATTGAACCAGGTCTCCCACATTGCAGGAGGATTCTTCATTGTGTGAACCACCAGGGAAGCCCAAGAACGCTGGACTGGGTAGGCTATCCCTTTTCCAGGGGATCTTCCCAACCCAGGAATCAAGCTAGGGTCTGCTGCATTGCAGGTGGACTCCTCACGAGCTGAGCTACCACAGCACGTATACATTTTCCATTACAGGTAGAAACACATGGCCGTAAACATGTGTTTATAAAAGAAGTTACCTTACAAATGCATTTGTGTATTTTCCATTAAATATAGTGCACCCAACTACGTGGCTGAACAAACATCTCAGCATTCAGCAAGTTGAGTTTGGATGAGGATAAAATATACATATACACAAACTGTAATCTAAAGAAAATGACATGGTGCTTTTAAGGCTATAAAATTTCAGAATACAATTTTAGCCATGTCGAAATAAGCCAACTGGCCAAATATTCTCTGAGGTGTTGTCTTTCTTCTAATCGATGCTAAAAATTCCTAAACAGGACCTGAATGCCACCTATATGCCAGAGGACTCATACAGATGACCTAGCCTACCTCCCTGAGTTAGAGCTTGCAACTATAATATTATGGAGGAGAGGGACTTTGACACAGAGAGCTTTTCAGTTGAAACTGCTGTTAAGCAGAAGAAGTCATATTTTTTAAAATAAATGTGTGTTTTTATTTTTTTAATGAGTTCTTCTTTCATTTCCTCCACAAAATAAAGTGAAAAAAAATTGTGTTAACTGTATGTACCTCATGGACTTACTGTGTGTGTGCACTGAGTCACTTCGGTCATGTCCAACTACTTTGCAACCTCATGGACTGTAGCCTCTGTCCATGGCATTTCCTGAGCAAGAATACTGGAGTGGGTTGCCATTTCCTCCTCCTGGGGATCTTCCCCACTCAGGGATTCAAGCCACATATTTTAAGTCTCTTGCATTGGCAGGAGGATTCTTTACCCTCTAAACCACTTGGGAATCCCATGAAGCTACTGAATTGCCTCTTTTTCCTAAACTCTTTCAATAGGCTTTTTGGATTGGAGCAGGTAGATTCAAATAATTTGTACTTTGATATTTTTGCTTCTGTATTTGTGGAAGTAAAAGTGGTTTAAAAGCCTGTCATTTTAAATTACATAAGCCAAAGAGTAAGCAATAGATTTAAATAATACATATAAAATTAATGCCTGGATACTTTGTGACTCACAATCTTCTGAAAGTCATACCAGAATCTTCATAAAGGATATTGACTCCTATAGCATGGCTGTAACATAGATAAGATTTAAAAACCAAACACTAAGGATTTAGTGGATTTCATTTTCCTAATTATCTATAGAAATATTGTCATGCTATAAAATTTTTTGTAAACTATATTTCAAGATTAGAAGGTTTTATTTTTATTGTAAAATAGACCGTGTCTTCACAGGTTGCTTAATACAAGCTTGAAAGTAAACGTGTTAGTTGCTCAGTCATGTCCAATTCTTTGTGACCCAGTGGACTATAGCCCACCAGGCTCCTCTGTCCATGGAATTCTCCAGGCAAGAATACTGGAGTGGGTTGCCGTTCCCTTCTCCAAGGGGATCTTCCTGAACCAGGAATTGAACCCCTGTCTCCTGCATTTGCAAGTGGATTCTTTACTGTCTGAGTCACCAGGGAAGTTTACTTTTCTTTCTTGTGGCTTTCTTGACAGTTAATTTTGAAAGAAAAAACTTATCTGGATCATTTTTAAAGTTGTTACTGAATTTGTTACAGTATAGCTTCTGGTTTAAGTTTTGGCTTTTGGCCCTGAGGCATGTGGGATTTAAGTTGCCCACCCAGGGATAGAACCCACACGCCCTGCATTGGAAGGTGGGGTAGTAACCACTGGACCACCAGGGAACTCCCTCTGGATAAAAATTTTGATGAAGAAGTATCAGTTTTGCTGATACAAACCAGGTAGAGAAGATAAGGTTGTATACAGTTTGAAAGAGTGGGCAATGAATTTAGATTCAAGAGTTCATTTGCATAGAACAATCTGTACAGGAGATAAATTCTGACTCTCATCATAGTGTTATAGAAGCAAGCGTTTCCAGGTTTCTTTAAGTTATATCGTGTGATAATACATGGGATTCTTTGAGAATTATCTTATTGCAAGTATTTGCAAGGTTTTTTTTTTAATGTTTACAATGAGAAAGTAATTTATCTCCTTGTCATTGTAAATATTTTTCAAAAGTGGCATATACTGGGAATGAGACATGCACCCCCATGAATATACACACACACACATATATATCATGTATCTATCTATCTATCTATACATATATATGATAGAGATCTCTTCAAGAAAATTAGAGATACCAAGGGAACATGTCATGCAAAGATGGGCTCAATAAAGGACAGAAACGGTATGGACCTAACAGAAGCAGAAGCTATTAAGAAGAGGGGGCAAGAATACACAGAATCACTGTATAAAAAAAGAGCTTCACTACCTGGAAAATCATGAAGGTGTGATCACTTCCACTCACCTAAAGCTGGACATCTTGAAATGTGAAGTCAAGTGGGCCATAGGAACCATCACTACAAACAAAGCTAGTGGAGGCAAGGGAATTTCAGTTGAGCTATTTCAAATTCTAAAAGATGATGTTGTGAAAGTGCTGTGCTCAGTATGCCAGTAAATTTGGAAAACTCAGCAGTGGCCACAGGACTGGAAAGGGTCAGTTTTCATTCCAATCCCAAAGAAAGGCAGTGCCAAAGAATGCTCAAACTACCACACAATTGCTCTCATTTCACATGCTAGTAAAGTAATGCTCAAAATTCTCCAAGCCAGGTTTCAGCTATATGTGAACCATGAGCTTCAAGATGTTCAAGCTGGTTTTTGAAAAAGCAGAGGAATCAGAGATCAAATTGCCAACAACCACTGGATCATTGAAAAAGCAAGAGAGTTCCAGAAAAATATATATTTCTACTTGATTGACTATGCTGAAGCCTTTGACTGTGTGATCACAATAAAGTGTGGAAAATTCTGATAGAGATGGGAATAACAGACCACTTGACTTGCTTCTTGACAAACCTGTATGCAGGTCAGGAAGTAACAGTTAGAAGTGGACATGGAACAACAGACTGGTTCCAAATAGGAAAAGGAGTACGTCAAGGCTATATATTGTCACCCTGCTTATTTAACTTCTATGCAGAGTACATCATGAGAAATACTGGGCTGAAGGAAGCACAAGCTGGAATCAAGATTGTCAGGAGAAATATCAATAACTTAAGAAATGCAGATGACACCACCCTTATGGCAGAAGGTGAAGAGGAACTAAAGAGCCTCTTGAAAGTGAAAGAGGAGAGTGAAAAAGTTGGCTTAAAGCTCAACATTCAGAAAACGAAGATCATGACATCTGGTCCCATCACTTCATGGCAAATAGATGGGGAAACAGTGGAAACAGTGACTGACTTTATTTTTCTGGGCTCCAAAATCACTGCAGATGGTGACTGCAGCCATGAAATTAAAAGACATTTACTCCTTGGAAGGAAAGTTATGACCAACCTAGATAGTATATTCAAAAGCAGAGATACTACTTCACCAACAAAGGTCCATCTAATCAAAGCTATGGTTTTTCCAGTAGTCATGTATGGATGTGAAATTTGGACTATAAAGAAAGCTGAGCACAGAAGAATTGATACTTTTGAACTGTGGTGTTGGAGAAGACTCTTGAGAGTCCCTTGGACTGCAAGGAGTTCCAACCAGTCCATCCTAAAGGAGATTAGTCCTGGGTGTTTTGTTATATTGGAAGGACTGACATTGAAGCTGAAACTCCAATACTTTGGTCACCTGATGCAGGGAGCTGACTCATTGGAAAAGACCCTGATGCTGGGAAAGATTGAGGGCATGAGAAGGGGATGACAGAGGATGAGATGGTTAGATGGAATCACTGCCTCTGTGTACATAGGTTTGGGTGGACCCTGGGAGTTGGTGATGGACAGGGAGGCCTGGCTTGTTGCGGTTCATGGGGTTGCAAAGAGTCAGACGTGACTGAGCAACAGAACTGAATTGAAAGATGGTAAAGAATCTGCCTGAAACACAAGAGGCCTGGGTTGGGAAGATCTCCTCTAGAAGGGAATGGCTAGTAACTTCAGTATTCTTACCTGGAGAATTCCATGGACAGAGGATCCTGGTGGGCTACAGTCCATGGTATCACAAATAGTTGGACTTGACTGAGTGACTAACACTTTTACTTTCATACATATATATATATATATTTATATAGCTATGGATTAGGAAATTGACACTGAAAAATGTTAACAACTTCTCTGAGTGGCAAGGTAGAATAGAACATAAAACTAAATGCCTCTATACTGAATCATTTTCCCAACATCTGTTAGCCCAAAATTTTTGGATTAAGATTACGGCATATAGGAATTTTCCTATGTCATGCAAAATTATTCCATGTCTGTAGGAAATCTGAGCTAGAGATGCTGGACAGAATGCTAAATTGATCACAATAACTATTTAGAATGCCTTTGAATATTATAATATTTTCTTCAACATGTCTTCCAGCAGA
This sequence comes from Madoqua kirkii, assembly GCA_006408675.1. Taxonomy (NCBI): domain Eukaryota; kingdom Metazoa; phylum Chordata; class Mammalia; order Artiodactyla; family Bovidae; genus Madoqua; species Madoqua kirkii. The sequence goes on along the minus strand of SJYC01085760.1, from coordinate 15,972 downwards.
ATAAAGGAATTATTTCTACCACATATTTAAACCTTTCCATGTCAAAATTCTCAAAACTTGAATTTTTCACGAGGCCTTTGTAATGACCTCATTGTTTTGTTTATTCTGCTCAAAGGAAAGTTTGATACGACCTTTATATTTGCATTGCTAATCTCTGTCAGTGGTTGATTCCCAAGCTCTCTCTGCTGTGGCACTTTGAGAAAATTAATTAAGATCGAAGTCCATTGACAGGAAATATATATATATATATTTATATAGCTATGGATTAGGAAATTGACACTGAAAAATGTTAACAACTTCTCTGAGTGGCAAGGTAGAATAGAACATAAAACTAAATGCCTCTATACTGAATCATTTTCCCAACATCTGTTAGCCCAAAATTTTTGGATTAAGATTACGGCATATAGGAATTTTCCTATGTCATGCAAAATTATTCCATGTCTGTAGGAAATCTGAGCTAGAGATGCTGGACAGAATGCTAAATTGATCACAATAACTATTTAGAATGCCTTTGAATATTATAATATTTTCTTCAACATGTCTTCCAGCAGAATAAAGGAATTATTTCTACCACATATTTAAACCTTTCCATGTCAAAATTCTCAAAACTTGAATTTTTCACGAGGCCTTTGTAATGACCTCATTGTTTTGTTTATTCTGCTCAAAGGAAAGTTTGATACGACCTTTATATTTGCATTGCTAATCTCTGTCAGTGGTTGATTCCCAAGCTCTCTCTGCTGTGGCACTTTGAGAAAATTAATTAAGATCGAAGTCCATTGACAGGAAGACCATCGGTCCAAACTGGCTGATAAAAGGAACAATCAGAATCATCAGGCCAGATTCTTTAGCAAAAAGTTCAGAATCTGGACTGAGACAGATAAAACAAATAAGACATCTGTTCGGAAACATGTTTCAGAATTAAATTGCAAGCGCGAGGACAGACGCGTTGAAGAAAAGAGTTAGGAGGGATGGAAGAAGTAAGAAGGCTCCCGCTCAGAGACTTTCGGGAGGGGCCGGTGCCGCAGCAGCATCCTCAAGGAAGGAAGTGTCCGTGGCTTTATCCCGCTGCGGTGTACCTGAGTGCATTTTTCTCATACGTTCTCAAATTTCCTGAATAAAGAATCACCTAGAGAAACTGATGGTCATTTCTATTCAACTTTCATTTTTGCATGTTCCAGAGATGGAAAATACAAGAAGTTTATTATCGTATGGGAAGAAATGTTTTACAAATCACTAAGTTGAATACGTGTACAGGCACAATGATAGCCCAAGGAGGAGACTGTCCACTCTGTGTTTCTGTGCCAAGAGCCAGGAAAGTCTCCTAAAAGAGGTAATGCTTGATTCAAGATTGAAAGACGGTAATTGAGTTCCCAGTGGGTAAATGTAGAAACAGTGTGTTGAAAAAATGGGGGCTTGAAGTCGTTGATGCAGCCCAGAGAAGTACAAATAGCTCTTTACGACTGAAGCCAACCATCAGTGGATATTCACGGTATTGCCAGGGAAATCACAGTATCATCCGCACTTAACATACAGAATGCCTAATTATTAATACATCCAGCTCCAAGAAATGGCAGCCCACTCCAGTACTCTTGCCTGGGAAATCCCGTGGACAGAGGAGGCTGGTGGACTACAGTCCATGTGATTGACAAAGAATCATACACAATTTAGTGACTAAACAACAGCAACAACAACCATCCCATAGTAGCCAAGAAATTCTGGGCAGGCTAAGTGACCTGCTTATGCCTGTCTGTAAAGTGGCAATGAAGCTTCCCCCGGGGTCAGTGGTTAAGAATCTTCCTGCAATGCAGGCAATGCAGGAAACTCGAGTTCAATCCTTGGGTTGGGAAGATCCCCGGAGGAGGGGATGACAACTCACTCCAGTGTTCTTGCCTGGAGAGTCCCGTGGACAGAGAAATCTGGCAGGTCACAGTCCATGGGGTCCCAAAGAGTCTGAATGACTGAATCGACTGAGCATGCCTGCAGGCACAAAGTGGGAATAATTACAGAGCCTATCCTGCAGGGTAGCTGTGAAGATCAGTGGGTTAATGCTTGTAAATCATTAAAACTGCTACCGCATAGTAGGTCTAATGTTAAGGCTCTCATCTGAAAATGATGGGCAAAATTCTCCTGCTGAACGTGTCACTAGATTTTTTTTCTCCTTTATTCCCATCCAGTGAATTTAAGGGTTGAAGAAATTCCTCTTGTCTTTTAAATCTCTTACTCATTCAGTGGTCTTAAATGGTTTATCTGTTCTATTTTTAATTTTCCTTTTAGCAGAAACTATAATTTATTTATTTAGACCACGTCTTCTTGCTTCTGAACTTCAACCATTCTGCTGGAATTAGAACAACAGGTACATGCTGGTCAAACGACAATTTTCTAAAATGACTAAGCAACACACTCATAAGACAGACGTGAACTTACCGATTCCTGAAGGAAAAACATTGGCTCAATAGAGCTCTGATGTGGTGTTGTAACAGGAGATTAAAAGGCAAATGTGTGTGAATTTGAGATCTACTAAAGGAGGCTTTCCTTAAGACAGTGGGCTCTCAGGTGGCCCTAGTGGCAAAGAACCGTCTGCTAAGGCAGGAGATGCAAAATAACTCCTTCAGGGAAATTACACATTGATCCTACTTAATTTGAGCCACTTGAAAATGCCAATAGTTTTCTCTTTTTAACATACAAAAGTGGCAACGTTACACAATTTAACACAGAATATTAATATGCTTGTTTTTCAGTTTTTAGTGGGAAAAGTAGCATTTTGCTTTTCCTCACTCGGTCCTCAAGTTGCTTTGAGAAGTATTCGATTGTGTACAGTCAGTACACGACTAGTCGCTAAGTTCACCTTAGCCATGCTTGCTGTGACAAGGAGCTCTTTATGAGCAAAAGCAAACCCAGGGTGCTTATTCATAAGCTGTGATCCTCTGCACGCTCACAGTACAGGCCACTGCTGTCTGGGATCTTAGACAAACGCTAGAGAGCAAAATCTAGGTGGAGGCTTTTGTGGAGATAAGGGGAAAACAGAACCTGCTAGCGTTAATACAGCCAGATGATGCATTTTTCCTCCGGAAACGCACACCCCAAAGACAGTATGCGCTGTACACAGCTGTAGTAGCATAACCTCTATTTCTCCCACCACGTGCTCTCAGAAGACTACTTTCCTTTTTGCCCAACAAAACGTAACTTGATTTCATGTCAGATCTTGATTAATAATTTACACAAGATTTATAATTACTGGCATGCAATACAAAATTTAAAAAGGGACTTTAAAGAGCATGCCTTTTCTTTGATGAAGGAAGTAATAAACATGTATATATATGGATAGCTTCATCGGCTCAACGGACATGAGTTTGAGCAAACTCCAGGAGATGGATATATATACAAGCTTGCATGCGTGCTAATTTGATTCAGTCCTGTCATTCCGTGTGGCTCTATGGACTGTAGCCCGCCAGGCTCCTGTGCCTATGGGATTCTCCAGGCAAGAATACTGGAGTGGGCTGCCATTCCCTTCTCCAGGGCATCTTCCTGACTCAGGACCCAGGGATCAAACCTGGGGCTCCTGCATTGCAGGCAGGCTCTTTACCACTCAGCCGCTTGGGAAGCCCAGCTCTGCTCAGTAGCATGAAACAATTATAAAAGAAACTAAAACTACAGTAAGTCAGGTTTAAGATGGAAAACCAAGTAAAATTATAAATACACGTTTAGAAAACATTACCTAGCCTTGAACAAATGAGCTTTATCATTGTTAAAAAGATATAAGTTGTCATGCAAACGACCTGTCATAAATTCAAGTAATTTTCGTCAGTGAGAAAACACGTTTCTTGCTGTTTTATGGAACAGATGAGGCAGGAAACAATCTCAGCATCCTGCCATTGGCAGTTTCAGAAGCAGACACAACAGAAAGTGTCTGAATAGCTAATACTTTGGGGATGATTCAAAAGTGCCATTAAAGACAGCTTTGCATTAGAGTGTGAAAACAGTAGGCATGTTATCCTACGCAAAAAAAAAAAAAAAAAAAAAGGGTGAGAGTGGATTTATTTCTGTTGTAAAAACTGACACTGTCGTTGTGTACTGGGTTCCTGCATCAAGGCTTTCCACAATTGCTTCTGCCATGCCAAACATCCTTCTATTTTGTTGTAATTAAAATATATACAGGGACTTTCTTGGTGAACCAGTGGTTAAGGCTTTGTCTTCCAACGCACAGGCTGCAGGTTCAATCCCTGGTCAGGGAGCTAACATCCCATATGCCTAGAGGCCAGAAAATCAAAACAGAAAACAGAAAAAGCATTGCAACAACTCCAATAAAAACTTGTAAAAAATGATCCACATAAAATATATGCAGACTTGAAGAACGTAACCTACCATGAACAGCAGAGCTTCGGGAAATGTTATCTGCGTCCTAAGCAGCATTTAGTAGGAAAGAATTGACAGGAAAGAAAAGCAAATAAAGGGTCAGATTGTTACAACATGCTGATTTGCAAAGGTTTATATACAACATTTTAAAGATCAGAGAAAGGCGTGAGTAGGTCCCGCTGCAGAATTTAAATGGGTTAGTTGTTCAGTTGCGTTTGACTCTGTGACTCCATGGACTGTATAGCCCATCAGGCTCCTCTGGCCACGGGATTTTCCAGGCAAGAATCCTGGAGTGGGTTGTCATTTCCTTCCCCAAGGGATTTTCCTGACCCGTTGATCAAACCCAGGTTTCTTACACTGCAGGTAGACTTTCTTTTTTTTTTTTACCATCTGAGCCACCAGGGAAGGCCTGCAGAAGTTATGTTTCAGGTAAAATCATCAATCAGCATTAAGCTCATAGGGAAGAATCAAAGTGCACAGTCCCCTAAGCCAGCACTCCAAAGGGGAGGAAGTGCCCTGGTCCCCAGGTAAGGAGGCTCTGTCTGCGGGCCACCTCTGCCCCGCCGTCTCACTGAGGGCGATGGCTGTGTCTCGGTTCAGCCTTCCAGCATTCATAAGCTGCCTACTTTCTCTGTCTGCCCATCCATCTGTGCAAATGGGATTCGGTGTGATTTTAAACCCGTCTGAAAATGAAATTCAGTTGCAAGGTAGGAACTGTGAATAGAAGTGAGCCAGTGGAATAAAAGGTGTTGATACGGTAAATTAAAAGTTGACTTCACACCAGTGGTTCATTTTAATATGAAATTAACCTATGGCTACAAAACCCCTCATATACCAGGTGATTCCCCATCACCGGTATACCTGTGAATCTGGAAACTGCTAAGACCTTATCCAAAACCAGATGCACTTCAGGTCACAGACAAGGTGACAGAATTCTTAGTGGGTGTTAGGCTACATATCTCTGCCTTTTTCTACTTAAGGAACTCATAAAATCTCCTTGATTTCAAGCACAGAAAGCAGATTCCTTCATTTGGTTGCAATTTCTTAACATGTATCTTAAGTTAGACTTGATGTAGTTGAGTTTCATTTCAGCTGTGTGTCTACCACCACCTCTGTTGAACTAGATTAGAGGATCTCTTTCACAACTATCTTAGGTAGCTGCTGTGTGATTCTAGAACAGAAACTCGTAAGGTTAAAGACACAGCCTTTTTATTTGTAGAGAAGAAAAAAAAAAGAGAGAGGAAAAATGTTCACATATCTGACAGGGTGCCTAAATAAAACGTGTATTAGTTTAAATAAATTAAACCATTTAAAAACTAATGACTTATGAGGTCTTTGCTGAGAGTCACTCCACAAACCTGACTGACCCTCACTAACTTACATCTTTGCTGGCCTAGCAAACATCTCCATGAAGCTAACGCATTTTGGTTTTCTTAAAGTATCCAATTTTTTAGATCTTATAAATAAAATAAATATTAATATTTGAAAGAGCAGCAGGAGTTGTATTTGATTGTTCAAAGGAGCATCAAAATGAATATTTAATGCGGAGTCCACTTAGGGTACTCTAAATATAATTGCTGGCGTTTGTCCAGCTACAGAAAAAAAGAACAGGGGGAGGAAAGTACATACTGCTTATTTTAATTAGTTGAAATTATGTGGTTCAATAAAGCATGACAGTGTGCATAATGAGAGGAGAGCCCCATGTTTATGGGAGAATTATTGGTGACAAAAATGTTGGCAGTGTGCATGTTTTACTGAAACAGTGGAAAGCCACTGTTTTATCTTTTCATTCATAATTTCCTGCAATGCATTTTAAAAATAAACTGACATCAAGCAAGAGAAGAAAAGCAGGGAAGTGTGTTTTTTTATTTTCTTTGTTTAACAAAGATGAAGATAATATGTTTGCAGTATTTCTGAAGATGATCTAAAAGTTGCCAGTGATTCTGTGTCTCTCATTCTCACTTGACTTCCTCTTTTCTTCCTCTCTCTCTTTGATTTTTTAATAAACATTATAAATACATATGCATATATATATTATATTACATGAATGCTTAGTTACTCAGTCTTGTCCAACGCTTTGTGACCCCATGGACTGTAGCCTCCCAGGCTCCTCTGTCCATGAGGATTCTCCAGGCAAGGATACTGGAGTGATATACATAGATCAACACACACACACACACACACACACACACACACATATAAATGCTTCATAAAGACTTGTTTTTAATAAAAGGAAAAACATATATACATGTATATTATATACACTTGTAATATATATATATATATATATATACACTTGTTTTTCCTTTTATTGAAAACAAGTCTTTATAAAGTATTTGAAATAGAAAATAAACAAACAAAAGGAAGAAGTATTACAAAAATAAGTGATTATTTATCCATATTTTCTTCTGTCCCCTTTCCTTTATTTAGAGTATACACAAAATGCTTAGTTAATAGGTAGCACTCTACAATTTTAATTAAAATATTTCATTTAAACTGTATTTTATAAAGACAACTGAATTGTATTTGACATTATTGAGTAAGGGGGGAAATCAATTTTTCCCAATTGTTGATGTTATTTAGTCACTAAGTCATGTCCAAGTCTTACAGCCCCTGAAAGCTCACTGTAGATTGGCAGAAAGACTTGTTTCACCAAGTCTCTAAGAGAAACCCCACGTGGAATCAGAAGGGAAGGGAAGAAGAGAGATCAAGTCAGTGCAGTGGAAAGACACCTGTAAAAGGAGGGAGACGCACAAATGGAGACTCACGCCCCACGAAGTGAGCAGTTTAGGGCGTGTCTTGGGCACCTCTGCCTTGACGTCCCACACCAGGAAACAAATCCGCTTGGTTGGTCAGAGGACAGGTAGGATCAACAGGAGGACTGTGAGAAGCTTGGATTCCCCAGATGAGTGCGCCCGTGCTTGCTTACGCAGAAATAGGGGGGAGGCTAGGCTAGAACTGCCCCCGACACTTGGCCCCTCCCCAGGCACACATCCAGCCCGAGCCAAGCCCCCCTCCCAGCCTTGCTCCACGGTGCAGGTACACGCGGGAGCAAGGGCCGCTGCGGCGGAGGGCGGCAGTGCCAGCTGAGACCCAGAGTGGCGTCTGAGCTGGAGGCAAGGCACAGCCGTCACTGGCACAGACCCGGGCAGAGCATCAGAAGCAGTCCGGTCTCTGAGCGCAGCGGACCTCTGCAGCCGGAGCCCAGGCCCACCCCCGGGCCTGCTCCAGCCCTTCCTGCTCCAGCCAGGCGCGCCTCTGGGCTGACGGTGCCCGTGCTAGCAGGGGGTGCACACGCTTAGAAGGAATGAGAGGACTATGAAAGGAATTCGAAAAAGAAGAGCAAAGAAAGGATGAAGAGGAAATACATACAATAGAGACCAGGAAAAAAAGCAATAAGGAAGCTCAATGAAACCAAGAGATGTCTTTTGAAAAGAGAAACAAAGCTGATAAAGCTTTAGCCAGGTTCATCAAGAAAAAGGAAAAACTAGGGAGCACAAGGAAAATGAGAAATGAAAGGGGAGAAATAACAACTGACATTACAGAGATACCAGAAGATCCTAAGAGAATTCTATGAACAGTTATGTGGGGAGCCTATATACAGCCTGTGCACTGTTGCTGTCCACCAGTCAGCAGATTGGACAACCTAGAAGAAATGGACAGATTTTAAGAAACATATAACCTCCCAGTACTGAATCAGGAAGGAACAGATAATCTAGACAGAAAATGATCACTAGCAGTGAAATTTAATTTGTAAAATCAAAAAAACAAACAGGATGATCCGGGGAGATGGTTGGGGTGGGAGGTGGTGGAAGGGGCTTCGGCTTTGGGAGATCATGTACATCTCTGGCTGATTCATGTCAGTGTATGGCAAAACCAATACAGGATTGTGAAACGGAATAAAGTTAAAAAAAAAAAAAAAGAAGAAGAAGAAAAAAGAAAAAACAGAAAAAAAACTTCCCAGCAAATGAAAGTGCAGGACTAGAGGACTTCACAGGAGGAATCTATCAGACATGGAAAGCAGAGCGGCCAGCTACCATTCTCAAACTGCTCTACAATTATGGAAGAGGACGCAACTACCCTAAATTCATTCTGTGAGGTCACCATAGCCAAAATGAAAGTGCAGGACTAGAGGACTTCACAGGAGGAATCTATCAGACATGGAAAGCAGAGCGGCCAGCTACCATTCTCAAACTGCTCTACAATTATGGAAGAGGACGCAACTACCCTAAATTCATTCTGTGAGGTCACCATAGCCACAAAACCAAAACCAGACAAAGGCACTTAAAAAATGTATTGGCCAATGTTTCTAATACACATACATGCAAATATCTTCAACAAGACATTAGTGATCCCAATCCAGTACTATATCAAAAGTATTATACATCATGAACAAGTGGGATTTTAATTTATTCCAGGGATGGAAGGATGATTCAGTTTCTGCAAATTAATCAGTGTGATATACCCTACAAGTAACAAGACATAGAAATCATATGATTATCTCCTTTGACAAAATTTAACATCCATTCATGCTGAAACCTTTCATCAAACTTGGTATAGAAGTAACAGATTTCAACATAATAAAGACCGTTTACGACAAACCCACAGCTAACATCATGCTTATTGGTGAAAAGCTGAAAGCTTTGGCTCTAAAATCAGAAATAAGACAAGAAGGTTCACGTTTAGCTCTTATATTTGACATAATATTAGAAGTCTTAGCCACAGCAATCAAAAAGAGAAAAGAAATAAAAGGCATCCAAATTGTATGAGGAAAGTAAAAATGTCATGATTTGCAGATGATATGACACTATCATAAACCTGTAATCCATGGGTACCTTTGTGTGAAATACATTATTCCTAAGGGTTTAAGATTTGAAGTTTCCAAAGACATCTGTATAAGACTTGTGATACTAAAACTACTTTCTTTTTGTTTAAGTAAGTTGGTAACCAGACTGGTTCCAAATAGAAAAGGGAGTACGTCAAGGCTGTATGTTGTCACCCTGCTTATTTAACTTATATGCAGAGTACATATTAGAACTGGACATGGAACAACAGACTGGTTCCAAATAGGAAAAGGAGTACGTCAAGGCTGTATATTGTCACTCTGCTTATTTAACTTCTATACAGAGTACATCATGAGAAACGCTGGGCTGGAAGAAGCACAAGGTGGAATCAAGATTGCCAGGAGAAATATCAATAACCTCAGATATGCAGATGACACCACCCTTATGGCAGAAAGTGAAGAGGAACTAAAAAGCCTCTTGATGAAAGTGAAAGAGGAGAGTGAAAAAGTTGGCTTAAAGCTCAACATTCAGAAAACGAAGATCATGGCATCTGGTCCCATCACTTCATGGAAAATAGATGGAGAAACAGTGGAAACAGTTCGAGACTTTATTTTGGGGGGCTCCAAAATCACTGCAGATGGTGATTGATTGCAGCCATGAAATTAAAAGATGCTTACTCCTTGGAAGAAAAGTTATGACCAACCTAGATAGTATATTCAAAAGCAGAGACATTAGTCTGCCAACAAAGGTCCGTCTAGTTAAGGCTATGGTTTTTCCAGTAGTCATGTATGGATGTGAGAGGTGGACTATAAAGAAAGCTGAGTGCTGAAGAATTGATGCTTTTGAACTGTGGTGTTGGAGAAGACTCTTGAGAGTCCCTTCAACTGCAAGGAGATCCAACCAGTCCATCCTAAAGGAGATCAGTCCTGGGGGTTCATTGGAAGGACTAATGCTAAAGCTGAAAGTTCAGTACTTTGGTCACCTCATATAGAGTTGACTCATTGGAAGAGGCCCTGATGCTGGAAGGGATTGGGGGCAGGAGGAGAAGGGGACAACGGAGGATGAGATGGCTGGCTGGCATCAGTGACTCGATGGACGTGAGTGTGAGTGAACTCTGGGAGTTGGTGATGGACAGGGAGGCCTGGCGTGCTGCGATTCATGCGGTCGCAGAGAGTTGGATACGACTGAATGACTGAACTGGCCGAACTGTCATTTGGTTGCTATGTCGTGTCTGACATCTTCCTGACCCAGGGATCGAACAGAAATAGTACGTGAGAGTAAATAGGGCAGTCAGAGGAGGTCTTATGCAGAAGGTGACATTCAAGTTCAAAGTATCATATAGCGAATTCCCTCTGTGAAGTCTTAGGAAGTAACACTTCCTGAAATACATGATTTGAGCTCTTTCCAGCAAAGGTTCCTTTAAATAAGTGGTTCTCTGTTGCTCATGTCCGCCCCTGCCCGCCAGCTCCCCAAGGACATGTATGGCCACGGCTGGAAATATTTTTGATCATCATGACTGAAGGAATTGCTACTGGCATCTAGTGGGTAGAGGCTGGGGGTGTGACTAAAGATTCAACAAGGCTCAGGAGGGCCCGCCCACAGCAGGCGAATCTCAGCCAGTGTGACCGTGGCTGAGAAGACTGGTCTAGATAGGCAGACTGGCTTTCGCAGACACTGGGAAACCAAGGTGGATCCATCTGCCTTTCCCTGGGCTTCGGCTGACGGGTGGACCACACAGCGTTCAGCCGAGCAGATGGCCACGCCTGGTGCCCCCAACACATTCTGCCGACGTGGGGGTAAGAAAGCGAAAGACGATGATTTTCACTAACTGGTGTAACCCGCCGCCAAATCTCAAGGGAAGGAAAATGAACACACCCCGAGAAACTCTGTTTATGGTGCAGGAAGGGTTTAGTGACTTCACCGCTCAGATTACCACTCGGATATCAGTTTCAGCATCATCAACCTCCAATTTCCTGTTTTGCTTATCTTAGAATTACTTTTTTTTAAAATGTTTGCACAGCCCATATGGCCTTGGCTTCAAGTTGATTAGATATGGAACTGGTTCATAATGGATTAGAATGCAGGATTTGTTTGCTTTGTAATATTTTAAGAAAGAAATGAAAGGAGCATAACGAAAGAGAGAGATATTTTATATTTACAGTCTTATTCTTTTTTCATTACCGGAAAAGACAACTTATTTAGGAATGTGGATTATGGTTCTTGGTCACTTTTTGATTTGTGTTTCACTTTAGGGTTTTCCTGAGTTACAAATCCCTGCAGATTTGTGAGACTTAAAGTGTTTCACTTGTACATTTATTTTTCCTTTTACCTTTTTCTCCCCTCGACCCCCTTTTTTTTTCTTTCTTTACCTCTCCATAAGATGTTTTCCTATAAGCCAACCCGTGCGTCAGTTTTTCCTGCGTTGCCTGTACAGTTGGAAACATTCGAATCAGTTCCATGAAACCAATGGCCCCGGCTGTTAAACACTGATCCACAGTGCATTGACACCCAGCATCTGGATGGCCTAGTTCAGCTCATATTTTGGTAAATATGCATTTTTTGGATCATTTCAAACTACCATGCAAAGCCACATCCTGCCGTTTGTTAGATGCTCAGAGCAGTTGCACAGGGCTCTGTAGGCTGCAGAGGAAGTCTGCCGGGCTGGTTCCATGGCCAGGAGACATCAGGGCTGTCTCCACACACTCTCATGGCCCAGAAGATGAGCTGCTTTCAGGACCAGGATTGAGAGCTTGGATTCCTGGGGTTTTCTGAGTCCTAGAGTTAGAGGTCTTTCACAGATTTCAACATAACCCACCTTTAGGATTTGTTGTTGTTCAGTCACTCAGTTGTGTCCAACTCTTTGCGACCCCATGGACTGCAGCACACCAGGCCTGTCTGTCCATCACTATCTCCCAGAGTTTACCCAGACTGATGTCAATTGAGTCCATGATGATATCCAACTATCTCATCCTCTGTCATCCCCTCTCCTCCTGCCTTAGATCTTTCCCAGCATCAGGGTCTTTTCCAGTGAGTCAGCTCTTTGCATCAAGTAGCCAAAGTATTGGAGCTTCAGCCTCAGCATCAGTCCTCCCAGTGAATATTCAGGACTGAGTTCTTTCAGGATCTTACATCGTTGTTAGAAACTGTATGCATAGTCACAGACTGAGAAGCCAGGATCAAGATCGAAGATGTTTTTGTCTGATAGCCCTGGACCCCCAGGGTAACCAGACCAGTGCTCGTGGGACTTCAGTTGTTTTGGGTTGGATCTGCCCAGATCAAGTCCTAACCCCTCATACCTGGGAATGTGACCTTATTTGGAAATAGGGTCTTTGCAGATGTAATTAAGATGCAAGTTATAGGAAGAAGAGAATGGACAGACACATACAGCAGAACCCACCACGTAAAGGCACAGACACGTGGAGGGAAGATGGTCATGTGGCAATACAGACAGTGATGGGAGCTATGTTGCTACAAGCCAGGGGATTCCAAGGATGGCCAGCAACCACCAGAAATGAGGAGAGAGGCATGAGCCCCCAGGAAAAAGTCAGCCCCGCCCACAGCTTAATTCTGGATTTCTGGCCCTTAAAACCGTGAGAGAATAAATTTCTGCTGTTTTAAGTCATCAGCTTGTTGTACTTCGTTATGGAAGCTCTGCTGCTGCTGCTACTAGGTCGCTTCGGTCATGCTCGACTCTGTGCGACCCCATAGATGGCAGCCCACCGGGCTCCCGTCCCTGGGATTCTCCAGGCAAGAACACTGGAGTGAGTTGCCATTTCCTTCTCTAGGAAAGTAATATTCCTACATAGCATATTAAAAAACTGAGACATTACTTTGCCAACAAAGATCTGTCTAGTCAAAACTATGGTTTTTCCAGTAGTCATGTATGGATGTGAGAGTTGGACTATGAAGAAAGCTGAGTGTTTTATAAAGAATTTCAAAGAATTGATGCTTTTGAACTGTGGAGTTGGAGAAGACTCTTGAGAGTCCCTTGGACTGCAAGGAGAGCCAACCAGTCAATCCTAAAGGAAATCAGTCCTGAATATTTATATTAAGGACTGAAGCTGAAGCTGAAACTCCAATACTTTGGCTACCTGATGTGAAGAACTGATTTCTTAAAAAAGACCCTGATGCTGGGAAGGATTGAAGGTGGGAGGAGAAGGGAAAGACAAAGGATGAGATGGTTGGATGCCATCACCGACTCCATGGACTTGAATTTGAGCAAGCTCCAGGAGTTGGTGATGGACAGGGAAGCCTGGCGTGCTGCAGTCCATGGGGTCGCAAAGAGTCGGACACTACTGAGCAACTGAACTGACTGAGGAAAGTAATACAGTAGTGCTAATTTATTATTATTATTACAGTAACTCATTTGGAGAAACAAAGGGATTCTTCAACTTCCAATTTCTAGGAGAAGCTGAGAGCTGAGTATGTTTAGCCTGGAACAATTAAATTCAACTTGTGTTTTAAAAAATGAGTGCGAAAACTTATTGGTAGTGGTTAAATGCATATTATGAATTAATAATAAGGGGGTTGGGGGTTGAGTATAGATATTTGTGTTTTTAATGAGAACAAAGAACTAGGCAAGGCACAGATGCGGCTCTCACTCTTGGTTTAGTCTCTGGTGTTAACTAGTTTAGCTGGAGAACTGGTCAAGTGGGACAAGACTTGCAGGTCATTGAATTCTTTGGTTGCACAGAGTTCAAAATATCCTCGATTTACCATGGCCCTTGAAACTAATGGATTAAAAAAAAAAACTCATTCGCTGGAAAATTGTTTTGGAGCTGCATCCTTCCTCTTGCTTTCCGAGTTCAGAAATGTAATTCTACAGTAAAGTTGATAGTAAATTAGTTTGTTGATTGTCACTAACCTGTACTCAGTCCCCTCTGCAGCCTCTTCAGAGTGGAAAATGTATCCAAGTATCTTACATGCTAATCACAGGAATGTGTTGGCCTCTAGAAATAGTTTTCTGGCCCCTAGGAATAGTTCTATCTCCAGCCCTCAGTCTGTTGAGATCCCATCACACAGAAAAGGAAGAAAGAAAAGAAAATCCCATTTCAGCTTCAGGCCTGAATCAAGGATGATGAGTCTTATTAACTTCCATATCAGAGTCTTAAATCTCAAAGCGCAGGGTCCACTTGGATGCCTGTGGCTGACCCTGTAGTGACCTGTGCTGTGTGCCTGCTCAGTCGCTCAGTCGTGTCTGACTCTTTTGCACCCCCTGGACTGTAGCCCACCAGGCTCCTCTGTCCACGGAGTTTCCAGGCAAGAATACTGGAGGGGTTTGCCATTTCCTCCTCCAGGGAATCTTCCTGACCCAGGGATTGAACCCGCATCTCTTGCATATGCATTGGCAGACAGATTCTTACCACTGCGCCACAGTCTGGCAGCGCCATAGTGGTTCTCCAGGGGCCGCTGTCCTGAATGGACTCCTTGTGCTGGAAAGGAAGACCGCGGCGCCTCTAGATAGGGGGTGTGTAGACACCAGCAGACTGTACCGCTGCTTTGAGCTGTCTGCGTCCATTAGCTTCGGGGCCTCTAGTACCCCATCCACAAAATGCTGATGTTCAACTGGATGGGCAGCATGTATCTACTGGGCACCTGGGAAAGGAGGTAGCCTGGCACCAAGGGGGTATCCGTGGGAGCTGGTCCAGTGACACCAAAGCCCTTGTGGAGATATTTTAGGCTGGCTCACACTGTAGGTGTGGACTTGCTGCGGTTGTTGGATGGGCTAGTTGCTGGGGGTTTGGGGAGAAGAATCCAGTAGAGGGAAAGAGGGGGTGGTCTATGTGGGGAGAAGGGGAGAGGTGACAGATACAACAGAAGAGAGAACACGTGCTTCCCAATTCCCACCCAGCCCATCCAGGCAGCAGATCAGAGGGAGGGGGTGGGGAGGGCGGCGGGAGGGGGTTCAGGACAGGGACACAGATGCACCCAAGGCTGATTCATGTCAGTGTTCAGCAAAAACCACCACAATCAGTTCAGTTCAGTTCAGTCCCTCAGTCATGTCTGACTCTTTGTGACCCCATGGACTGCAGGCCTCCCTGTCCATCACCAACTCCTGGAGTTTACCCAGACTCATGTCCATTGAGTTGGTGATGCCATCCAGCCTTCTCATCCTCTGTCATCCCCTTCTCCTCCTGCCTTCAATGTTTCCCCATATCAGGGTCTTTTCCAATGAGTCGGTTCTTCACATCACGTGGCCAAAGTATTGGAGTTTCAGCTTCAGCATCAGTCCTTCCAATGAATATTCAGGACTGATTTCCTTTAGGATGGACTGGCTGGATCTCCTTGCAGTCCAAGGGACTGTTTACAAGATTGTTAAGAAATTAGCCATCAATCAAAATAAACTAATTAATTTAAAAATATCTCTAACAGACATTTACAACTATTTTTTTGATGTTAAAAAAAAAGAACAGAGAAAATAGCTACCTGCACTAACCAACTCTTTTGGTGTATAAATATGAAGGGCAACAGAGGAGCACTATACTTTAAAAGGAGAAATGGGCCAAGCAGGAGGACCTAGATGATGGAAAAAAAAAAAAAAAACTAACTCAAGAGAAAGAATAGATAAACTGGGCAACAGAGATGAACTAAAAATAAAATTTCTATCCAACCTTCCAATAGGTCTATTAGAGGAATTTTTGAAGGTATCACAGTTGTGAAATGAGAACAGTTGCTCTGAAAAAGGAGGACTTAGAGAATAAGGAAGAGTTCTTGACATTGAAAACTATTATCATCAGAATAAAACCTGTAATAAAAGACTTGGAAGGAAGAACAAAGGCAGTCTTCCAGAATAAAAAATGGAAATTAAGAAAGAAAATGTAGATGACACAGAGGA